>JAQFYB010000535.1:0-50688 GCA_034694085.1 Pogonognathellus longicornis
ACGAAAACCAAATAAACACCAAAAAACCACTATAAAACGAAATTAAAACGAATTGTTCTGAATGTATGCTGCTGGGGATAGGTATGCATTCTAAAGATTATGCGTATCTACTTAATTAATGTGTTACGCATTTATTAAATTAATGTTGCACAATGGTTTATTAAAATTAAGTGAAGTATGCATTATAAAAGGGCATATTAATTCTGCATGAAATGAAATGATGCGATATGAATATGATTGCGGATGTTTATTTGCGTTTCTGTCTGTTGCTTTGCTTGTGCTCAGCTGTGCAAGTGAGCTTAAAAGGAGCGTACCATGCAGTGCCACGTTTTGAGCCATTGCTGAACTCACGAGTGAGACAATCTTGTTCAACTATTTCACATCTTTACGTTACTTGTTTACAGTTCTGCTTCTGAATCTGCGAATCTCTGCACATGTAATACCTATACTCGGCCTACTGTCTGCACAACCCACCTTCTCTTTCACTTCATGATCCTCTACCCCTAATTTCCAACCTGAACTTCTCTTATCTCTCCAACAGATTCTACACGCAAGCCGGCATTCATGTAACAATGTAATAAATAATTGATAATTCAATTTAAAATATTTACCATATAGTCTACCGCGTTGTCTTTCTTATATTGCATTGTAGGGCAAGATTTCATACAAAAACTAATAGTATAATCTGTCTACCCAGCCAACTGCAACTGTCAGAAAAATAAAACTGAGTGCCACCCACTTGGAAACGCTCTTTTAATTCAACTACCAAGCAAAGGGATTTACACACACACAAAACAATTTTTAATTCAATAAGTTTCCAAGAAAAAATAGACAATTTATTAACATACTATATTACTATTCTTAGTAGCTCAGTAAAAAATTTACGTAAATACATCCTCAACTTGGCTTCTCACTTGCATTTTACATAAAAGCTGTTCTCGACTCTTCCTGTAATAAAAATTATGAATGCAATGTTCCGATGCATTCAAACTAAACCTGTCTAGAAGAGAAATACCTATAGATACCATTCTCATTCAACCTGCCAATTGCGGATACCTACACTACACCGGCAAATAAAAATTGAAACCATTCTCATTCAACATACCAATCGTATACATAACTAGATATCTATTCTGCATTACACCGGCATATAAAAATGGAGCATTATAAATATGTACAGGTAAGTCATTTGGCAAAGCTACACTTGAAACACCAGCATTCCTTATTAATGAGAATTGTTGGATGGAGCTGCGTACACGATTAAAGAATGCGTATTATGTATGAGTACTTAAAGTACCGACTTACACATTGCATTACGATAATCGCAAACTAATGTGAAGATCCCAATTGCTGGCGGATATGCAGCTCATTAAAAAAATAAGGCTGATACTTTTTAGCATTCCTTCCTTTTAAAAAACTACCTCATTTAGGTTAACAAAATATCTATTGCTACCTTTTACACATTTCATAAAACGTACAAAATTATGTTAAATAAATAAATGTGAAGTTTATGAATAATTTGATGTTGGGACAATGAATTCCTGAAATTAAATGTGAAATGAATAAGTACTTTCAGTTTAAACTGTTTAAAGACAATGCTCATGAAAGGTCTTCATGCACTGAATGAATACAACTAAATTTAAACGTTATCTGAAATTGTAATGTCGGAGTCGAGTGAAATTGCAGACTCATGAAATACAATTAGAAAAATACTTAAGACCTAATCACTTTTGAAATTACAGACAAGAAATAATAAGAGTCCCGAGAGTGTCCTGTTCTGTCTGAGTCTAGGTGGACGACGAAATGAATGTCGAAAGATAACATTAGCACAACTATTATAATACTGCTACTACTATTAGTACTTCTATCAACTATCTTGACATCAAAATAACGTTACTACAAATTTGCATTTGTACACAGGCACATGAGACAGACAGAAAGAGAGATAGAGATAATACATGCACAAAGTAGTCTGTTGTGTATAAATTATTTTTCTATACACATATATAATTATCAGAATATATATCTCTTTGTATCTGTGCTACTCTTTCTGTGTGAGTATTCTGCACATTATAATAGGGAGACTAAGGGCATAAGCGGTTTGATTGCGTGTCTTGTCGATTGCTTCACTTCTCTCACACAAGCTGCTACCGCTACGCTAAACATAATAAACAAACAAACAAGAAGATGAGAGTCTCGTTAGTGTTAATTGTGCAAGCAAACTAAAGATTTGCCAGAAACCAGATAGAGACAAGTTAATTATAAACTAAGAGCGATTGATATTTCGATAACCATTAAAACATCTACTAACTAACTGCAAGTAAGAATTACACTTAACTTACACTTAGTACTTACTACTTACCATACCACTTATTGTTAATAACTAACAAAAACTAACACGAACATTTGCAAAAAATCATTTTTAGAAAAGCACCTTATTCTTATCATTCCTTGGGATATGTATTGCGATAACGTTGCTTCCTATACAGGCTTCCTACATTACTCGCGCTCTCTCAGAATCATTTTTGCCAGTAAAAACAAAATATACATCCATCCATACAACTCCCCATACAACAACTATGTATAGAAAACCCATAGAAATAAATCCAAAGCCAAGGTAAAGTCGTATAACAAGTAAAATACATAATATTACATACTCTCCTCCTTTTATATATACATTAAACGCAGCAGACATACAAATATATATACATACATTACATATACACACATAATACAAATACATACTCAGCATTGCATTCCTCTCACTTAACTCAAGAATAAAACTCTCTCAGACTCTATTCCACCACTACTACTATATTACAGACTTACTTTTCCTCAAACTACGATAATATTCTCAACGAAACGAACCACCTATAGCTATCTCTGTATTATATATACCTCCAATCATAATACGTAAGTGCAACGGCACAAGACAAGGCAGTCCCGCGATACTATTGTATTACAATATTACAGAGGAACACATAATATACAAAGACACAGACATAAGAGGATATAATATTCTAAAATATATCGCAAAAAGAAACACAGACGGCTGCTGCTGATATCATAGTAGTAATAGTTTCTTTCTATCTTTATATACATACACAATAATAATGTAAATATACCTACACACTGTACACAACAGACGTTAAGACATTTTTTGCATTTATTTCACTACCGCCACTGAATATTAGTGGCAACAGCACATTTCTTGCATACTACACATACCCTCCAAATGCATACACATAAAATATATCCCTTCCCTACATATCATAGTCATTCAACTACACTTTTCACATCATATTATATATATTTGCAATTTGCACTAACACTAACTAACTAAAGCTCTCTCAGTGTGTATCATACAAGCTACATCCAAATGCACTCTGTATATGTCTAAATATATAAATACACAAATATAAATTGCAAATCCTCATGTATTGCACAAAGCTACACACTTTAATAGTAATGTTGGAGTAATACTAACAGTAAGTATGAAGCATGCATGCAAGAAGAGCTTCCACAATACATGCAATGCAAACGTTCCATACTTTATACACTACTTATAATAATATACTGCTATAAGTTTTTAGCTCCAGCTAGACAGACAACAGACAGAGACTAAACTTACCCTGACGGACGGAGTTGATCTGAGCTGCCTACCTCTTACCTATTTATTACATAGTTCTATGCTATTATAAAATGTACAGAAACAGCCATAGCAGATAAGAACACACAGTCAGACGAATGGAGCTTCGAACTATTCGTATAACTATTAGCTTCGGTCTGTGCACACACAAAGGTGCAAAATTGAGAGTCCAGACGATTTTTTGCATACAATGCCGCTGGCAATCAAAACTACATTGCATTACTTCACTCATTATGCAGCAGGAGCACATTAGACAATGTGAGACGTGAGACAGTCTGCTGACTTGACTCACCAAAAGTTATGTAGTTGCACATTGCAATTTCTACCAACAACGTGCATACTCCTGACACTATTAAACAGTCTGTTTCTTTTCGACGTACATAAAACACACACTCACACACATACACAAACATTCCGTGTACATACATCTGATTACATAGACACACTACAGACAGACAGAGAGGAGAAGATCAACTAACTATGCAGCAATGCAACAATAATTCATTTCGCTCGTCTTTTACTTACTTTGTACATACATACAATACAAAACATATATACGTTCTTCTAACACAGTCTCTCTCAATGCAATGGTGCATCCATCCATTCCTCCTCGATACCATCATCATCATCCATCCTCCTTAACCATTGTAATTATACTTTAGTTCTGTCAACTTATTGTTAACACACAAGACGTGTGTGCTTACATGCACACAGATATGCACAGATACACTGCAACTTGTATCTAGCTAGTATTTGTAGTAAAGAGTAGACGAAATACGACTTACACGAGTCTATGTGATCATGTTGACACATATTTCACACTTTCGCTACATATTTATTGTCATGTAGTGCAATATGCATGCATGCTCCTCCGTAATTGCTACACCACCAGGATTATAATAATCATTTCGTTTTGCTCATTTAAACTTGCATTTTATTGTCACAACCATTTTTCAAATTACTTCAGATTGCTGCAAAACGCTCTTGATTGGGTGCTGAACTGCTGAGTAGTATAGTATGGATATGGATAAGGCAAGCATGTCTCAAATGAAGCTTAAGAGCGTGACCAAATTTACTGTAAAATATTATATAAATGCATCCAATTTATGTTCGCTAACAGAACTAAAATACATAGTAGATAACAATTGGATAATTATTATATCGGCAAAAAGAATTAGGAATATTACTTTGATTTACCTACTGTTAGATATTAATACAGATACAATAAAATAGACTATCGTAGACATAATATTTGTGTGTAGTGTAAATTATATAGACACAAACTGTACAGATACAGTACAGTATGTAGTTAATTGTACCTACCTATATTTATATAAAAAAACATTTTTTAAATCTAAATGCATATATTACATTAAAAGTTATTTGCCATTCCTATACATACTTACTTAAATTACAATATATAAATTCTGCAGTAAGTCTCAGCTAAAGCATTGGGTGCTTTCACTTCCCTTAATGCTCGATATGGTCTTCGAATAAACATAAAGTACATAATCTACATAATCTACATAAGTATAAATACAAATCAATGAATCAATTGACACTATAAACTTATTTGTATTTCTAAAAACTGTTTTGAACTTTTAATTTGATATTGCATATTACATTGCATACTAAATGTTTTCGTGACAGTCATTAGGAGATATGAGAAAGGAATTTTATTACTGCTTTAATTATTTCGATTGAATTTTAACGTTTGCGTTTATATCACAACTTCGTTGTACGACCATGGAGCTAAGGATATTCTTTGAGACACCTAAAAATCGGTAATACTAGCATTGTATCCAGTCTTAGTCACTAGTCAGTTCCAGTTAAGTCCATGAAAGTATCAAATGACACAATTGTGTTTTATTTTATTCATTACTCTTACATGAATGATTTTTTCACAAATTTCCATTATAGGTGTATACGTCATTTTATGAGCAAAAAGTTAATTAAATGAAAACGTACTCCAACATTGCTTTGCATTTTTTTGGCGTGACAGTTTAGATTTTATTGCCCTTTTAAAGCAATGCACAGCAGTGATATTCATTTTGTTTCGTGGAAAGCGTTCATTTCATTTTGTAGATGACACTATTTCAATTTCTCCGTCCCTATAAACATAATACATGCACTCTCTAGAGCTACATTATAAAGTACCTAATAAATTAACAATAAATATAGGTATACCTACTCACATTCTATACAAGAGGCCATTAATAACCAAACGACTATAACACATTATTACATTAATGTCATAGTAAGTAAGCTACACAAAGACAAAATCCTTTTCTAAAAATCTTAGTGAATACGAAATAGAAAATAATATCTAACGCAGCTTTTCTATGACTAAAGGGTGGTCCGAAATGAAGTTGTAAAAAATGGCACAAAATGGATACGAAATGCGTGCTGGTAACTGGTAGAAAGGAAACAAAAAAACAAAACAATAACAGACCTCCTGATGTTATACGATAAAACAAACTTAAGTCAGCTCATTGAAGCATAACTTTGCATGAAATTCCTCCAGCTTTTTTTAAACATGTGCAGAATGAAACAAATGCTGTGGTGTGTGTGTGGCTATATGCATAGCACATTATATTATTACATGCTCCAGCTAACAAACTCCCATTATTCAGTCACACATATAGCATTATAGATTTTCCCAATCCGTCTTCTAACTTTTATTCACATGCATCGGTCCAGTGTGTGAGTCGTCGCTTTTACATAACACCAATACAAGATTGAAGAAGCCGAGAAACCTGACTCCACCTAACTAAGCAATGACTAATGACAAGAAACAGCAACAGAAAACTAAATACCAATTCTAAAACTATAACCATTCTTAACTATCATCTTTACTATCGCTTTAAAACACCTTTCTTTGTGTTTTTAGTGCCAACAAAACTACATACAGTATTAAAGGCTATTATTGTTTATCGTAAAACACAGTTTTCTCTCACATTTCATTTACCAGGCAAACAATACGTGTATTGGCTGGTCAAATCCACCAGCTGTACTTGGCAACACACAGCTGTGTAAAGTTAATGACCATTAAGTGTATTGAGTCAAGGCAGTAATGAAGAATTAAATTATTAAGTTACAGTAATTATAAAGGCTGATGCTATGCTGTATGCTATATGAGTTTTTCGTTCCTAATTACAAAATCACAATTAATCATCTAGATGTTTATAAATACGAGTTGATTGTTAGAAGATTTCGCTATGCAGGCATTGTATTTTGTATATGCTAAAGAAAATAAATATTATGTAGGTACTCTACTCACATAGAATAGAATAGTCCGGACGCAATAGATTTACATATACACACACATGCCATCAAACCATCATAACATTATACACCATTTCATTATAAATTGCATCTTTCGCTCTCCCACTTGCTTACTATGGGATTCCTACTTGAGCTTCCCATGTGAACCAACCGTAAGTATATGACTCACGGTCTGCATAATAATAAATACTTGCAAATAATGCCAAGATAATAAATATACCTAGGGTAAACCATATTACATAGTAATGCATTATTATTACATAGAATATCACATACAAGAACGTACATGCTACATTACATTACTATATACATTACATTTGATTTACATTTGCAAAACTGAATTCTGAGAAATAGTTAAAGTAATGGGCAACGAGTGAGTTTATATTTTGCACAAAGATATTTCCCTGGCTCTTTATAGCGGAAACCAATTATTACAGAACCCAAGTTATCAGATTTGCTTGAATTCCTCGCCTAAAAGGCTAAAGGGAACTTTTCTATACACTAAAGCGTTTAACTAATTACTGAATAAGAACTAAATAAAATCAGAGTAGCATCAGACCACGAGCACCAAGACCAGTCAGATTCAGACTCAGACAGAGAGGGAGAACAAGAGACTCAAGAGAGTGTAAGCATTTGTGTGTAACATGATGAGTAGAAATGAATGAAAGAAGAAAAGACTACGGCAAGGCAAGTGCAATAATGCCAGGGCAAGAAAGAAGACGAAGAATAAGAAGGCAAAGGCAAGCAGGTAGAAGCAGAGCACTAGTGCAGTACAGTGCAACAGAAACAACAAGTCAAACAAGTATAAGTTTGTACGATTTGAAGATGGGATGAGATATAAAACTGAAACTATGAATGAAGGCATGCGGTAAGTCATTCTACTCTCCTGGCTTCATTCTTATACTCTGCAGACAAGACACACAACTATTTCTCTCTGATATAATATTAGCATTACCCTACACTACCTAACAGTTGTAGTGTAGTTTGTAGTGAATCAGATAGAACGATGGATGGATGATGATGATACAAACTTAACTACTATAGAATCGAATTTCAATTCTATCCAGAGAGAGAGAATTACATAGACAGGGAGTTACTTCTTGTAAATGTACACTACAGTCTTGTAGAGTTCAGAAATGCAGAATACTTATTGCTAAGCACAGAAACTGAGAGGGAGAGAGAGAGACATACAGACAGACATCAGTAGTTTATTCTACCGGATACTTTCCAAGTAAAAAAGTCATAAAATTTTTGCAGCATTTCACTTGCTCTCTTATTTCTTGTGCGAAATGAACTTTCAAACGCTGGGTCAAATCTAAGTAGCTACAAGAAATTATCATATTAGTATAGTCTTACATTTTCTAAAGGTATATCGTAGTGTAGTATACAAGTATCTCATTCAAAACTGAGATTTACCTGTCTGTCAGTGAGTTATAAACCTCTGGAGTCGGAATTTTCAGACTGACAGCAAGATTAGCTGCGAATATCGTGTATTAAGTCTGTAATAGGTATATTGTATGTACACACTTGGATTCATTCCCTTTATCTTACAACAGTCTCAGACTTTCCTTCTTAATTTTTTTAATGGAACCCTCCTATGCGTAAATGAATACAACATTTCTTTTTGCGAGAATCTTCTCAATGGCTCTGTTATCCAAATGTGTACTTAGTACCTACTCCACATATTCCTCATCCTATGTAGCTGTTGTAGCTAGTCAAATAATATACTTATCAGTTTTGCACATTACCACACACGAATACTGTCTAAGTACCTAACGCCTAATTTGTTTGATAGTTGAAACCATAAAGGCTACATAAAATCTCAAGTAAAGGCAAGGCTACGAGAGCTACATACACCAGTACAAACTTATTATTATGCATTGCTTGCATTGCATTTGCACCCAGTTGCACACCTGAATGAATACATGTAAGTTACACAGTACATGATACAGTAAGTACTACTATGTGCATAGTGCATTGCATACATATGGGAGATTGATAATATTCTGCTACATTACATAGTACAATATAAATGCTATGTAGGTGCTATAGAAGTTATATAATATAATTATATTGGATTGTATCGCTGTATCTTTTTCTGTTGTTTGTGTGTGTACCATTTCTTTATAGACTAAATTAAATAGGATGCTTGCTGTACACTTTATTTTTATATATGTGTGAGTGAATGTTCAAACCATAATACATAATATCGTATTGTGACCTCTTGGGAACATACAGATACGTTGAACTACACAAAAGGACAATATTATACACTAGACGAGCGAGACAGACACAGACACAACTCCCTCAGACACTTTCCCACATTCTTTTTCTCATTTTAACTCTTTGTGCAAGGCAAACAGAAAACTAAGAAATATAAACTTATCAACAACGTCATAAAATATTACGAATCTAATGCTCCATTATTGTAAGTGTCTACAGCAATTCAAAATGCAATACACCACCAGCAGCTTACATTTTATACCGAAATTTTGACGCTTTTACTACAAATGAATGGATTCCATGAGAAATAGTTAGTCAGTAAAATCCACATACGGCTAGGGAACATTAATAAAACCTAAACTTGAAAATAATAAAAAGTAGTATCAATTTTATACTTCCTTTATCCCCCACTTAGAAATAAATGAGTCAATAAAAATTTGTTAATTGTAAAAGACGCGAAATAATTTAGCACTTAGAATTCTATAACTTTGAGACTACAATAAGATAGGTTTGTCGCCTGTGTATGGAAAGTCCAATGTCATAATTAGAATTAATCAGTTTCCAACTTATTTTCTTTACCTGGACACTAGAATTGTACTGCCTGTGCCTACTAAACCATTATTAATTTATTTGAATATGAATTAGCTGTTTTGAATACATAATATATATTCATTATTATGCATTATGCGCATACGGTATAGTATAGGTAGTTATTAATAAAGGTACCTACCTACTCTTTTGTACAAAATTTTGGTATTCATTGACACTTATGTATTTGCATGAATGCAGACATTGAGTATATTTGATGTTCTAAAGCATATTCTAACTAGCATCATTGAGGAAACTCCACGGATTTATAATTAAGTGAACATGCACTACTTAACAATCAATAATTCTCCTAAGTGTTACACGAGTATAGCCCACTGTACATGTAATATAAAGCCTAACCTCATCTTTTATCGAGTTTGTACCCAGCAACCCAACTCGAACTAATATGCGCAAGGAAGATCCATTCTCAAAAGAATCATCTGAGTTCCAATTCATGAAAAGTCAAACATTTATTATGAATGAATGATATATGAATGGTCTTACATGAATCTGTCAACCTTGACAAAAAACTGGACCAAATGGAATTAATTTACCCTGGCAATACATACAAGACCTCTAAGGAAGTATAGAATAGAACAAATCAAATCCCTCTTTTGCACATAAATTAGTCTTTAAAAAAACACCTTAGCTTTATTACTATATACTTTTAACACCTTTATGACTGTCAGTTAAAAATGTCGACCACGATGATGATGATGATGATGGAGATTTTATAGATTTGGAGTTTTTCAGCTAATCATTTCTCCCATAAGTTTATGGAGGACTAGTAAAATCTTATTACATAGGAGTGACATGATTTTACATGTCTACAGCATTATAAGATGTATTAAAAAATTAAAAATTAGAACATACCCGTGGATCGTCGAGTTGTAGGATGATCATCTCCGCTGTCCAAGTCAGACATTATACTGTCTAAGAGGGAGCTACAGGACTGGCTGGTTCCTAAAGAGTTCAGCTTCTTGACTGTTTCGAAATGATTGGATTCGCCAATAATTGTGTTGGTACTTATACAATTCTATAAAGTACTATATACGAAACTGTATTAACTATACAATAAAAGTTACTGGAAACGAAAGTTTTATCTTGTAATCTTGAAGGATTGTAAGTTTGCAGTTTTCAAACTTTCATAAGAACTTGTAAACTTAAAACTGAAAAATGCGAACAGATATTATATTGATTGGCACAACAGACAGCAGCATTTGTTGGACAGTTGAAGTAGGTTTCCTATTTTTAAACGATGGTTTAGATGGATGTGATAAGTTAAGAAGGTAGATATTATCTGTATTATAGCTGATGATTGCGAATGATGGCAGTTATCAAGTGAAAGAGAATGTTTGATTTGGATGTTAATTTTGTCAACGTCGTATCATAGAATTCTTCTGATGTGTGTGACTGACTTGACTTTCAGATTCCATGAAAACTTGGAGACGAAGTATAACTACGGAAGAAGACGAGCCCCTTTTTCTGTGGGCAACCTTGCAAACGACGACGACGACGATAAGAAAGACTTGACGGTGACTTGAAGTGACTTGAGCCTAGGTAAATGTTATTTGAGACTTCAAAAGCTAATTTACATTTTCGAAATAAACACCAACTCCTTCCGCAAGTATAAAGAGGTAAGATGTTGACTGATTTAACAATACACTTATAATAAAAGCAGGCCTCGATTCAGGTAATTGGTTGCAGCTGGCAGTGAAACGTTATCTTTTCTAGATTCGATTCGGGTGTGTGCTCCTTATTCTCTACTAGCCAACTGACTTGACTTTCAGGCAAGGTAGCCTTTACATTGAGTTTGAGCCTACTAATGGTCCTTGTTCTTCAGTTACTTTGAGCTTCGTTCGACGAATCTTGAACATGAACTGGACAGCCACTAACCCTTGAAGGTACCTTTACTAAAAACACAAACAGAACCCAAAATTAATTGCAACCCAAACAACCATATATTACAAACTGTATACAAATGCATTTGACTTTATGAACCATATGCCTTTTCCGAAAATCAATCTCAAACACAAATCAAGTCCCAAATCCCAAAACACACTTTACAATCTACAATGAATAGTACAAGAATTCAACATACAAATTAGAATTACTTAACCAACTACGTATACCTACATGACCCAGCATAAAATGTGGAATCGTGAACACACTTACATTCAACATTGGCTTGAATATTTGAGGAATTTTTGGTAGTTTCTTGAAAAGTACAATCCCGTGCTGGTGCTTTCAAGTTTTTTCCTAGTTCTTCACTCAGCTGTTTGCTGCTCGATCGAGTGGAATTCAAAAACTCGACATTCGTCTGCTTCCTTCTTAGCGATTATAATTCTTTTCTCTCTTTCTGCAGCTTACAGGTGACGTGACGAGCCGGAAGAACACAATCTTGTTGTTCTTTTTTTCAGCGTAGACGACAAGGCAGACAGACAGACACTCCACGAACAATGACGACCAGGATGAAAACAGTGGCTGGTTCTCTTGATGAAGACAATTATAAAGAAATCCGGGAGAGTTGTTGTAGTGCTAATTTACTTCATCGTTAAAACAGACTGCTAGTAGTTGTGTAGAAGTTTGACGTGGCTGGAAACGGACTTTTATGACTGGCTGGACTGGAATCGTAGGAGTAGTATTAAATATTGTGTGGCTGATGTTGTCGCGGACGCAAGAAAATGTGAAAAAGGTTGTAAATCGGTAAAAGTGAAATGAAAGTAGTTGCATGTAGTAAAAAGTAATGGAAAAGTAAAACTTTTGTGAGATAAAACTGAACAGAAAATAATGAGAATATAAGTGGGCTAAAGAATGATGAGACGAATTTGAAATCAAACAAGCACCCAAAATTGCTCTTCTGTGTGTGTTGATGTTGTGATCATTTCTGAAGGTTGAATGATCCAATCGCCACAATCTCTATATATAACTAAAATACAGCCACCAACAAACCAACTCTAATATGGATATTGCTCTTGTTGTGGAAATCTGTATTCTATTCTGTATGGAGTATGTAGGTATGTGTATATTTATAACTCACACAACAAACAACAAACTCAAGCTAAAATTGAACGAAACTGCTTATCATTTATGTATTTGATTTATACCGATACTATACGATATATTATAGCTACCGATTTCGCACAGAGTTAGTTTAAGAGGATTGTTGCAGTCAAGTGTGTAGTGCTGTTATGTAAGTGTATTAAACGTTCAATTAACAATTATATCATAGTTTTTAGTGATAACAGCATAATAATATTATGCAAGTATCTGTATTCTTCTCTTTTCTGTTTTCTGTCTGTATATATAGATATGTGCACTACACACTTAAACACACACAAATTGCAAAGTTCTGTATGTTGGTTTTAAATGTAAACGTCAGATTTAATTTGTGTGCTTGCTTGAATGTTGTTTTTTTATCTTTTTTCTCTGTGTATATCTCTCTCTCTCTTTTTCTCTGTGTCTGTCTCTCTCTCTCGTTTTGGTGTTATATATTTCTTGTGTAGTTGTAGCTTAGACTTTAGAGTAGTAGTAATAATTAATAATAAATGATCAAGTGATACATTGCTACTAAAGTAAACATAAATAGTTTGGTAGATGGACAAGAGCCCACACAACAACAGAGCTACAGCCACAGCACACAGATGAGATTGTGTGAGAGATGAGAGTCAATTATAGAAACAGTACACACACAATAGTGTGGTGGTAGTAGTCGTCGTATTTGTATCCGTATCGTCGTCGTGTGCTATGGTATGGTATGTATGGTAGTAAAGTAAAGTAGTATTAGTAATGTTGTTGTGGAAGTTGGAGAGGCAGAGAGATGTATAAGTTTAAAGAAGAAGTACTCGTCGAAGAAGATGATGATGATGATGAGTCGATTGAATCTATATAATATTTTATGTGAATGATTCTCAAATTCTCACTCACACCACCGTCGTCATCACACACCACCAATCCACCAACCAACTAACAAACCCACCACAAAACAGAAAAATACTCTCTAGAGGTGCTCGCAACAATAATTTTATTATAATAATGTTGTTTATTATTACATATAAATAAAGTAAAGTGTGTGTGTGGGTGAGTGTGGACTAAATATATAATATATAATACTAATATAAGTTAACAGTGAATATATGAACAGGGTAGTATGTAGAGAGAACACAGAGCGAGCAGAACTAGAGAACAGTCCAAGAATTGAATTTTAGGGTCTGTCGTCGTGTGTGCAGAATTGGATGGATTGTATTCATCATTCTATATAAAAACTTTAAGTGTGTGTGTGTATGTATATATGTGTGTGCTAGTAATAGTAGTCAGTCTGTCTTTTCCTACATTCTCTTCGTTCATTCCAGACTATTTTCCTTTGCTCTCTCTAAACTCTCTGTATATTATGTATAGAAATAAGACGACTACTCTTAGTAGTAGCAGCTTTAAGCTATGATATTATTCCCTCATAGTATGTAGTAGTAAGTTAGCACTAGTAGATGCATACATACTTACATGCATACACAATACACAGTCTGTAGTCTGTACTGTGCACACATAATATTATATCCTTGTGTATACTTATATAATACTTACATACCTATAATATAAGTATCAAATGGCAATATCAGACAGAGTTAGAGACACAGAGACCTAGCAGACCACACCAAATCCTTTATACACTCATACTTTGCTTATATATAGCGAAATATATCTCTCTCCGTGTACACCGTACCCTACCACCACAACTTCTATTACCTATTCCTCCACTATGCACTAGTATTATGTGTGTTGTGTGTATCCGACACTCTCAGACAGAACCAGACGTCTGCTATGTCTATGTATTTCTAGTAGCATAACTTTTTAACGGACTTGAGTTATATGGACCGACCAGAAAGCACCAGCACCAGACTATTGCAAATTGCAAACGCTTGTTCGCTCTTTTCTGTTTCGCTTATTCTCTCTCTCTCTCTCTCTAGTCTGGTCTAGGCCTTTGTACACGTATACACATAGAGACATAACATACATGCATTTACTATGTATTTCTGTATAAGTACCATAACACACAAAGTGTACACAGATACATACAATACAGCCTTATATAACTCTAAAATCCATGCATGCTTATTATTACGACATAGTACATGTGTATGTATGTGTGTAGAGGTATGTGTATGTATCTACTAATACAAAATATCAACCTACCTTTAGATATGCTTCATGTTATGTTGTTGGTGCTAGGTCGGTTAGTATGTTCATTGCAATTCTTGGTATATACGTATCTTATAGGAAATTCTGTTTCATTCGGTTATGTTATGTTATGTATTACAAACAAAACAGACTTGTATGTGTATCTGTCTCTCTCTCGCTCTCTGTGTGTGTGAGTTTCGTTTGCAATGCTGTTCCTGTTCTTTTACTTACTTTTATGTCTACTCAGTCTGCACAACAAAATTTAGAGCTTTAATACATAAGTCGAGTATGTTAACTAACTCAACTAACTAACTAACTGAGCATCCAATTCTTAGTGTAGTAGTACTATGTAAGTAGGTATTACATTATAATCCAATGTATCATAATATGTATACACATACCTGAGTGTATATAGGTATCTATGCATGTATAGTTTAAAAGTACACTCAATGTGTATAGGATGTAATAGGGTGGATATTATTAGTAGATGTGCATGTGTTATTATTACAAAGGGAGTCTGGAGTCTAGTCTGGATAACAAAACAACTAATTTTGCTCATTTGTATATATCTCCACATTGTACATTGTGTAGCACGTAGAGAACATAACGTGTTGGTTTGGCTACTTTGTTGGTGGTAGCACAATGGTTATGTTAAATGTAGAATGTGGATTCCATGTGGGTATGGAAAGACACAGAGACAGACAGACAGACAGACATACGCTAAACAAATCGCAGCTTGCTGTTAAAAAAGAAATAAATAGTAGTAGCATATCAAATCATAGATTTTAGCAAGTATTTTATAATCGTGCATGTATGTGTAGCACAATGTAATGTACAGAATAAAATGCTTTAACTATGAACAGGACTAACTACACGTACAATTCAATAACTTTTGCATCTTGTATATGGATGCAGTTGCTTAACTAGCCATAGTTTTTACTAGTTTTATAAGTACATGGTAGTAAGAGTGCCATGCCAGTAGCGTGGTAGTAGTTAGTTGCCTTGACTTGCTTTGGCTTTGAGAGTAGTAGGATATTACACTTTGTGTATGTATGTTATTATATATTAGCATTCGTACCTATGCTCATGTATACATACATACACTTAGACATACTAGCAAAATAGCCATAGCCTGTATGTATATGCATAAGTGTATATACTAGACGGAGACTATTACAAGTAGTTAGTGTATGTGGTAATAGTGTATTTAAGCATGAGAGCAGTCATAGTCAATAACACACAGAACAGACAGAAACCAGACAGACGAAGGTGTGGAGTTAGAGTCAAAACAGCGACCTACACACACAATTTCTGTGTCTTGTATTGTGTATATACACACCGAGATATATAGGGGTTTTGCAAATCTTATGGCGATTTCTCAATTCTGCAAGAGTTTGCAACTTTCTTCGGGGGCGAGGAGAGACAGGTGAGTCTCCGCCCTTAAAGGAATACAGAAGACATCTAACTGATAACTTGCAAAACTCCTTTCGCCAAAAAATTCGCAAACTCTGGGTGTACACTTTGATGACTTGGCTGATTACAACCCATGCACAGCATCCTTGTTCGTAGTGCAAATATTTCAGCGAAGCTACGAGCAAACTTTCCAAAGGATTTCGCAAATTCAAATGTTGCTGGATTCTATAAGTTTTTTGCTATTTCAACTAAAGGTATAGCTTTAAAGCAGGCATTCATACAGCATATAATGTACGTGCTACAATACATGGTGTATATATATTGCTAATTTTTGCCAATACTATTGTATACGTACATGTGTAGTATTGTATTGGTTAGATCATGCATTGCACGAGTGTTGGGATATACCTACTACAGAAACAGTGCAATGCACACTATTTTACCTTATAGCGAATTATAGCACATGCACACATGTTGTTATAAGTACCTACCTACTATGTACATAATGTGTATAACTTTTGCACTGTATACATAAGCAGACATATACATAGAGAGTTTTTAAATGTTATACACACCGAAAATTTATATAGTACAGGCCTACGCTATAATAATGTAGCTTTAATCTGCTGTTGTGTATATGACTTGTGTTACTTACTACGAGTTGTATCTGTAGTGTCTGGAGGAAGAAGATCAAGACTGCGAAGTCTTTGCTTCAGGCTTTTTCGTCTGTTTGGCTTGACTGGAGTATATATGTGGTGGTGGTTTGAGAACCAGCTTAAAAGTTGAGACAGACTCAACCATTCTTTTTGTCATGCTGTACTTGTACTAAATTCTAACATGTTTTAGGTTGACTTTGTTTTGTAAGCAATTAACATTTCGATCCACAGATGCAAGCAAAATGCATGTGCAAAAAATCTTCTTTTTCTTAACATTCTGTCTGCCCCTTGCAGCTATTGTAAACCTACTGTACTGTATAATAAAGAAGAAATATATTATAATGCACCTTTTTATAAAGACATAATATAATATTATGGAGAAATAAGTAGAGTGTAGAATTGTTGGGTTTGTAAATTCAGTCTTTCATGGCTAGGTGTATAGTGTTATTTTACCCGGAGAATTCATAAACTCCGTAGGCAGAAGGGCAAGATGATTGTATTGCAAGTATTTTCTCCAATTTCCTCTTTAATACGGTTATGGTTCGTTGGTGAAAGCAAAAACGGTTGGAAATCTGTTGAAGTATGCTTTAGGAAGATAATAAATAGATTAAAGACAGCTTTATAGCCCAGTTCAATTTGTAAAGGAAAGGAAGAGGCTTTATTTATTGTGAAATGCTGTAGAATAGTGGTAAATAATAGGTTCTTTCAAGCGTTGGTATTTCTACAACACATTCTCATTTCATTGCATATTATCCTGTATAGATTCCTTATGTAATAAACGAGACGCTGTTGTTAGTGCTGTATATATTGTTTAATACTCATCCTTCCTTTCAGAGAGTAAATAGGTTGAAGAAGGAGAAAGAAAATAATTTGGAAGTGTGAGATCGATTTTGAAAATTTTGATGGTCTGAGGGTTTCATTCTTCATTAACAAATCATTTTGCAATTATGATGAGACTTATGCTATATAACTTTTTGACTATTACTTTTGACACTTAAAGATAATGAATATTGTGCATTATTTTAAAATTAAGAATTTTAATATAGGTAGGTATGTATCTTTCCTTTATTGTACAGGTTTAACTGTAGTAGAAGCAACACTTTCACTGAAATGTATAAATACAGATACATAGAAAGAGTGTGAAATGAAATATGAATATCATAACGCACTTCGCAAATCACAAGTATCACTACTGCATACTGTCAAATGTTGATCTCAAGTTGCACTAGACATTAATAAATACACAGTAGAAGTAATGATAGCATGAAAAACATTGTTTATCAGTATTAACCTGCATAATTAACTTAACACAATATTGTGGACTTTCTATACAGGTATCCTTTTTTGTACATGCTAGAAATATTCTGAAATATAATGCATACACATCAGGGATGTATCCAGGTCACACATCTAGGGGGGGGGGGCTTGAGCAGAAACATGTTCATATTAGTATATATATATCATCTTTGCAAAATTTAGAACAAAATTCAATATAAAATACACCAAATTCACGTCTAGCGCGTTAAAATTGAGCCAAAAACTATAAAAAATGCATACAATTCGAGGCACATTTGAGTTAAAATTAACATAAAATTGATCAAAATCACGCGTATCTTCGCGAAAAATTTTGCGATTTTTTAAACTTTTAGGGGAAAACAACCTCTTTTTTTGGGAGAGACTTGCTTTTATATAGTGTAGAACACCAAAATTGGGGAGCTTAAGCCCCCAAGAAAAGTTAAGAAAAATTTGAAATTTGATTGAAAAAATAGAGATTTAATTAACCTAATAATTATTATAATGACAGATTTAATTGAGAAGAAAAATAAAAGGAAGGCACGTACAGGTTACCTGAGATAAGGTGAATTAAAAAAAGTCATAGAATTGAGAATTAAGTTGGAATCAAGGTGCATAAAAGACTACGCAAGCAAAGTTGGAATCAATTTCTCCATATAGGTCTTCAAAATATTATATTTCAACTGATAAGGAAAGGTTTCTATGACTTTCATAAAGGGGCTAAACCCATTACGAAAAAAACTTGCAACTCTAGCGTAACAGTTAAAATTGCATTCACATCAGTGCTCCCAATAGTCTAATTTCTTAACACGATAAAAAAATTCATGACAAAACGACTACACGTATAACTTTGAGCTGTAAAAAGTAGCAGAGAACTGCAGAAAACTCATTAACTACAATGAGTGATGAAGAGGTATTGGACCGAATGACTTTAGCTTCAGAGCTGGCATATGCATGTGAAAAATTAGAAGACTTGAGTAAACTCCGTACAAAAAGTAAAGTTAAGGACAGAAGAGAAAGTTTCATGAACTCCGTGAAGAATGTTTCCACTTGGTTGAAACCACCACCTCAAATCAACAAAGTTGTAAATCAACAACTAAATGAAGCTGATCTCAAAGAGGAAAAGAAAATTCGTCGGTCTCAATTATTAGCTGACAAGAAACACATCCCGAAAAGAAATAAACATACTATGGCTGCCATTATGGATAATTATGGATACAATGACTTTAAAGACATTCCTAATAGAGAGGTTTATGAAGCCGACTATAATTGGTCTCCAGCTCCAGGCACCCCACCCCCTTCAACCTCATTTCCTAAAGATGATGGTAGTGGAGATGCAGACACATATAATGCAGATAATACGTTCGTAAATTAAAATTAAAGCCTTATATACTGGTTGATACAAAAAATAGGATTTTCTTTTTTGTATGTAAATTAAATATTAATATTCTCTCCCGAATCTCACTCATTCAGACAAGATGAAGATTACCTATGTGATAAATTGGAGAAATGTAAAGTATCTGAATATAAGGAATTACCACTACCTCCTAATACACCCGCAGATCATTTGTGGAATAGAAATAGAGGTGATGTGGAGCTGGACCCAAATAGATCAGAACAAATGTTCCAGGAACAATACAAACGATATGCATATTTCGAAAAGTATTCAAATTAGTTTTGAAATGGTCATTCATACAAGTCATAATTCTTATAGCTGTAGGTAATGTAAGTTTTTTAATTCATATAAATTGTTCGTTCACATAGTATGATGAATAAAATGGAAGGAAATAAAGAATTTAATCTTTACGAAGATGAAGATGAAGAGCAAGTGCAAACATCCGAGCCATCATTCCAACATTTCCAACAAAATAATTACGCTCTAACACCACAAGTACAGTTTACAATACTCGATCTTTAAAATAGTATACAAATCTTTGTCTGAAATGAAATTAATTTTCATGTAAGAAATATTTCGTTTAATTTGAATTAAATAGAAGCAACATGTACAAAACTATGGACCTACGGAACCAAACGAAGCGTTTAATTGGAGGAATATGCATCCAAGATCTAACCCCAGCAGTCCAACACCGAAATATCCCTACAGTAGCAAAAGTATTCGAAGTATGAATAAAAACCGATGTGCTAACAACAACTGTCCTGATGATACATACGTCAATGAGCCTTCTAATAACGGTCCTGTTTCGGATGGATATTATATGGCAATTGTTAAGGGCAGAAATGGACAAAATCAATATGCTACTACTAAAGTTGTGGAATCAAACAACTATTATCTCCAACCACAAAAGGAAGTCAAGTTAGTATCAAGGCAATCAGCTCTAACTTCAATTTTAACGGGTGATGACGGGAAATTACTAACTGGTCCTTTGGCGGTTGCAATGATCAAAGAACATCAGAAATGCAGCAATAAATTATTTTCATCCTTTCGATCTGGTGGTGAAGGCAGGAACAGCAAATCCTATTTAAATTCTCGTAATTTGTTTTTACTTATTTATAATTTTTATTTAGAAAATCCTAGATCTCGGAATTCGGATTATTGCGTTATATGAAAAATAATAATCTATGGAACAAAAAAATAAAATTACAAATTAAAATATATTCGTAGTTAGTGCAGATGTTAGGAACATGAACAGTAGATCTGTCTCTCAATCTCATTTGGAACAGAATTTCAAAGTTGTGGACGCATTAAGCTCTCCATCATTTTCAAAGCCAAAGCACCCAGTATATGGTGTAGGAAATGTCGCTGGTTCGCCATCAAAACAAGAGCCCATAGAATTCACAGTAGGAGTGATAAAGCATAGACCAATTATTAAAAGGAGCACAGCAGCTCCGACGAAGACAATTAATTCTCCGAATAAATCAAACGTAGTGCATGAGAAAGGAGATCAAACAAATGGAAAAGGTGTGTCTGTCAGAAAGGCTGAACCGAAAGGAAATGCTGCTAGTACTAGTCAACTAGGTTCCAGAAAACCCTTTTCATCAATTACGGGTAGAAAACATACGACTGGAACTGCTTTGCATATGACACCGGAAACTAAAAAGTATACTACTAGTGCTAGAATGAAGTCAACCTCGAAGAATAATAAAACCAAACCGGAAAAGGATATGAGAGTGGGAAATGAAAAGGTCAATAGTTTGCTGGCAAAGATGATGTCTCCTGAGACACCACCATACAGCATTGCGTCAAATGAAACTAAAATAACAACCAAGTAAATATCTTTTACATTGAAAAATATTCCTTTGACAAGGTATAATTAAATTATCAAATTGTTTTTCCATTTTCCACAGAAAACTTAAAATACCAAATTCTACAAGACTCTAGGCGAGAGTACAATAAGAAATAGCAAATTATTCTATTGTTCTTCTAATACATTTAAACTGGAACACATATACCTAGCATTGATGTTTTTCCTCAAATAAGGTCAACTTGGATTTCTACATAAATACAATAAATTATAAATACATAAAATATCATCTTTGTGATTTTGAACTGTTCTTATGTAACGGAAACATTTCAAATGGAAGCTAATAATAATAATAACCGACTCTGCGGAGATAAGTGTTTGTGACGGTATAATAAACTTAACAATAAGTAGACGTTGGAAGACAGGCAACGATGTTAAGTTTCTTTCGAAAAGTAATTAGGTTTTATTAACTCAAAATGTAGTCCCTTAAGTCAATGATAACGATGAAAAAGTTTAAGCTTATTCGTTATCTTCCGATCTGAGTCTAGCATTGCCGTTGGTTACTCGGATAGCTAATTCTTGGGCACGTTCCACAATTACTTTCCGTTTCTTTGAAGATACGCCATGAGCGATTTCGGCACAGTACTTCCGGTTTTGCATCATGAGCATCTCGAGTTCCTAAGGACAAAACATTTTATACTACTTTTATATGTTCATAAAATATGTGGTTTTATAATAGACAGAAAGTTGTGGTAGAAACAGAACAAAGGAAAGTTGAAGTTGAGGTCATGGTGTTTTCTTGAGAAGAAAACATCATGAACTCAACTTTACTTGACTAGAACCTAGACGCACAAGATAAACACAAATCTTGTGCGTCTAGCTAGAACATTATAAACTCATTAATATAGTTTAAAGATTTCTTAAATCAAATGGTTTACCTTAACATTGTGCACCAAGACTTTAATGAAGCCAGTTGGAAGCATATGTCTAGTTGCTTTAGCGGTACCATAACCAATGTTAGGCATAAGGTATTGTCCCTTAAATCGTCTTCTTACACGATTGTCAATACCTTTTGGTTTACGCCAGTTATCCTGAAGACAAAAGAGTATATTTTAAAATTGTTTATTGTAAAATTACTTACTTTAAATAATTATTTAGGGAAATTAGTTTAATTGTTAGATTCCACATACCTTGACTTTGACATATCGGTCACTCTGATGGCGTATAAACTTCTTTGTACGCTTTTTCACGAGGCGGGGCTTCACCGCTGGTCTTAAACCCATTGTGACCTAGCGATCTGAAAGAAAAATACACAATTATTATTATTAAGGTCCAAATATAACGTGAATGGCTAATACAATACATAGTATAAAAGCATATCGTACTATAAAATGTGCAACCAGTAGATTTTAACCATTATTATTGTTCAGATTTCACCCTGACTATAATTAAAATTGCGATTAAATATCATGAGAAGTACGATTGTACATCAATGCAAGTAACAATATAATCTTTAACTTATACAGTTGACAGTACAGTAATTTTTAATATTTTGTATTTTAAAGAGTACAACTGTACAACCCAAACTTAAAACTTGGAAGCTGCTGCAAACTTTATGGTTAAAATTGTATACATAAAATGTCGTTTGAAACATGATAACCTCATTTTTAAAACAGCTTCCCTTCATATTTTTTTACTTAAGTCCTTGTCAACAAGTTATAAGTCCACTTTCTTTCTTTCTGATTTACTAAAGTTACTTTTAATTTAAAAAATGAAATACATGAACCATGAAAAACCGCAAAATAAGAGCATTTAAATGCATTGTATACCACTGACCAGGGGATGAAGGTTTTTAAAAAATAGCTTTTAAACCGGTAAAATCACAAACAGACGAGAAGGACCTATAAATAATCACCATGCCTTACAACGATAATACTCAATACATAGGAATACGACTAACTATTGTTTTCAGTGTACATCCATACATCATGTGTAAAGTATTCTGATAGCTTAGCTGAAAATCAAACCACCATGCGACTGATTATGAACCCGAGAAATATTGAAAGAAAATAAACTACAATAATCGTTACTATTAATTTCTAATCAACTAACACGATTTCCTAACGAAAATGTTAGATTGCTAGTTAAATATTCAACAATTAATTGTTTGAAATTATGAAAGAAACTTACCGAATTATCCGGAATTAAATGAACCTAATTCTTCAGCAGCAAACACGAATCTGCAACTCCCAGAATGAACTCCTGAGAGAAATGCAATGCCTGACTTGTCTTCAACTTCAAGCGGCATATGGCAAACTATTCAGCGGCATTTTCAAAATTCATTTTGGCTCTAAATTCAACTATACGCAATCAAAACAAAAATAAAAAAGTTAGAATCTTCGTCATTCGATTCGGCATTAAATTGTTAATCGGAGAAGTTATTCGTGTTTTGCTAAAACTAAATTAAGTATTTAAATCAGCAAGGTAAGCCCTTAAAATCTCTAAATTAATTCTTACAAAAATCACATTTAATTTACTAATTCTTTTTCAGCTGGCTTTCAGCAGATTAAAAAATACAATGCAATGGTCAAGTTAGTCAGTAAATTTTTAAACTTTAAAATTGACGTTTCTTGTTTTATTTTTCCAGGTCAGATCAAATCCATTCTCCTTTACATCATCCGAATTTTTTGGAGTCCGAGAAATGCTCTGTGTCGCCGTCTTCAATCAATGGCGTAATATTGAATATTAAATATTGAATAATAAATATTAAATGTGATCAATTTCTGTTATGTTTTGCTTATTTTAGCCCTCTCCAATTTAGCATCAATATCGATTTGGACTTAACTTATTAATTTCGTTCTTTTTTCTAGGAAATCGAATTAACCGGAAGAAATTTGCAGTCATTGTAACTTTTAAGTTCATTTAGCTATATAAAGCAAGAGAAAAAGCCGAAAAAGGTACTGCTTGGGCTTGAACCTTGCACAGCTGTTGGAATAAATTAGTTTTTCCCTATCTGTTTTTTCTTGAAAGAGTTGAACCACCTAAAAGCTACTTCAAAATTGCATAAGGTAGTTATTCAAATATTTTTTATTACATTATACATTATAAATGAAGAAAATAAAGTAAGAATTTAAGGATGAGTTAATTTTTTAAGCTACCTATACACCTATAATAATAAGCTGTTTTGTTTTTAGTCTTGGAGTCTTGGAAAATAAAAGCCGTCAAATTAAAATGTCAGTCTCAGTCGAATTCGAAAATAGGGACTGCAATTCGGAAGCTTCTGAAGAGTGTGATTGGGATTCTGTGAGTGAAAGTGATGGTCAAATTGCGAAATTGGCTTTAGGTGTTGATCCATTAGAAGTCGGGGCATTCGATGGATCTTCAAGTCCTATAAATGGTTCCCAATATTTGCTTTCAGTGATGATGGAAACTAAGAAAGCTCCGAAAGTTGTTGTTGCCGATTTAAGTAGAATAGAAAAATTGAAGACTGCGAAACATGATAAAATATCTTCACAGCGCTATGCCGTAAGTACAACTTAAAATTGTTAATGTTGGTTTGCTTACGCTTTTATTTATTTTTGTTTTGTGTTTTTATTTTGTATTTATAACAAAGTTTTCGATAGCAAAGATTATTCTAATATTTTATGTGATATATGACAGATTATTCAAGATACAAAGACTGAAGATACTCTTGCACCGATTTTTGTACCCAATTCTGAATGGCTTACTAATATCATTAGCAGTTTTTCACAGCAAAGGAGCAAAATGGACGGTAAACGGTCATTGATTAGTCTCGGAGAGTTACAAATTGACGATAATTGGAATATGGTAAGCAAAAGTAGCCTTAAAATATTAAAAGCCTCAAGTTTAAATATTTCTTATTTGAACATTTTTGCTTAAATTGTATTTTAGCCTACAAAAGGAAACATCATTCTCTGGTTCAAATACTGTTTTGGTGCACGAATTGCTAACCGATTGAAGAAGGGTCTAATAAATTTCAACAGCTGTACTCAAACTGACTTTGCAAACGTTTTAAAATACTTTAATCCAGAGTATTCTGAGAATAACTGTGATGAAGAATTAACCGACGAAATATCAGATAAAGAAAATCAAGACAATGCAGAAGAACGCCTGAAAGACGAAAATATCATTCAGAAAGACGGATATAGACCATTAGTTAGTTTAATGTTGAATTTACCTCAGCGTGTAATTGAGTTTCTTATTAGTTGTCATTTCGAATGGTTTAAAAAATATGGCTTATTCAATGTTCGTCAAGGAGAATGGATATATGCTCTTCTTGCTTGCGTCCAAAAACCTCTAGAGCCAACAACTGTTTCTGATATAAGAGGAATTTGTAAGTGCTGTATTACACTTAGAAATCGGTTTTGCTTGTTAAAAAGTGGCGAAACCAAAACTGAAGATGAATCAACCCAAGAATGTACTGGTTATGAAGATATGACGGATAATGAAAAAGAGTACTTAACAAGTCTTGACCTTTTCATTTACCTCATCGCTAATTATTTCGGTCAAACTGATTTATTGCCACAAAATTAACATAAGTCTCCCAATGTACTGAGTCTTTAAAATTGTTCGTATTTTCTATTGTTGTTTGATATGTTAAATTATTGTTTTACTTTTAGGTAATAAACATTTTATAAATTATTGATGAAAATATTTCGGCCTATTGTCTCAGAAAATAGAGAAACGTGATTTAGCGATCCTAAAATTTTCATGCAATGCAAGGTTCTAACATCCATCATCAATGATTCAGATTCTACTTTAGGAAATAAGTTTACACAATCTCACAAAATAATTTGATTGTAGTTGATTAACTTATTTTATTTCATTATTAATATCGATTGGTTTTAAAAGTCTATTATAAGAAAGTCAATATTATTATAACAGTGGTAGTGCCTGTAGAATAAGACCAAGAATGTCATACGTAACGCATTAGAATATAGAGAAGTCCAGCCATTCTTACTAATCACTAATTTAATTACACTAACATTATTATGGTTTTAATAATTGTTTTTAGTAGATTTTTGAGAATATACAGCCAAACACACTATAGACTTCTAAACAAATTTTCATAATATGTTTTTCTTCATTTTCCGAATGCACTGACCACAGCTACGAGAGGTATGATGAAAGGGTAGCCGAAGTATTTTTTGATGAAGATTCAAAACACTTGTTCTGATTTCTGTTCATTGAAGCGTAGTGTATAATTGGAAGATGAAATAACACTGTTATAGACCTTTATATGCATACAAACATAATAACCACAGATAACTGATTTAATGGCATACATGTCAAGTCCATAAAAGTAGTATGGAAACTGTGAATATATTTAAGTAATACATTATTATAAGTTCCATTAAAATAAACAAAGTCAGATAGAAATGTAATTAAATTATTCGTACCTTATATATACAGCACTGCACACTTTCAATATTATATTTCTCAATTAATACAAACTAATACATAGGTTTTATTTTTTCCGATACATACAATTATTTCCATTAATCATCCCACATATATATTGCACATTTATAGACACGAAGAAAAATGTAATTACTTTGTTTACAGGTTCAAAACAAATATTCTATCGAAATTCGTTCAACATTTATGTTTTTATTATTAGCCTTGAACATACTTCCAGTTATTTTATTTGCTATGCTGTAATGATGGTGCAAACATTTGGCTAAAATCTTAGGTTATAAAACAACCCTCTTAGTTCTTTTCTGCTTTCAAAAAAAGTTCTATTTTGATAATTGGATTGTACACAATGATATTTAACAGTGTGTAATTATCTTTCGTTTTTTACATTATTTTACATACCTATACGCTGAAGATATCATTTGAAATCTACAGCATGAAAAGATTTTTTATATTCAACCAGTTTTTATGACATACGTGATACGTGACATGAATCTGTTCGATCCGAAAAACCGAATACTATATGAACTCTAGAATCCAGACTAGAATTAATTAATTTTTTCTACTTTCCTGTAGTTTGTCTTGCTTGTATGCACATAATGCTTTAACAGAGAATGTAATTCATCTCATACTGCATTCATTCGTCATATCTGAACAATCAAACTATATTAGGTAGTAAACATGATACAATATTACATTATACACTTTAATAACATATTTTAATGCACATCATATTATATGTTTATTTATTGATGTAGTACATGGTATGTATATTTAATTTGAGATGAATTTTTTGATGAGTTTTTGTGAAACATTATTAGTTTAGTACGCACTGTTATATACACATAGTTCCACTTCCACCTGTTAAGATCATTCTTTGCTTCACAAAAATCAATCAATTATTTGAGTGCAATTATTGCATACATGTGGAGTATAATAGTATTATTATTATACTGGTACATTATTCTTAATATAAATGTTCAAGTATATTTTATGTATTGACAGTTTTAAACCGTGTTAATCAATATAACAACATTAATCACTTGTACATAGATATTGAAACAAACTAACATAAAAGAAAAAATACACGAAATGCTTGTATTATACCTCAATTTTTGAAACGAGATAATTAAATCCGAAAAAAATATTTTATAGACAAAGTCTGGACAAAAGGAAGAAAAGTATTATTTAAATTACCTAAACACATTCATGAATAAAATGTTGATACCTTTAACTGAGGTACCTTTATTTTACACTCACAAACAATACATTTCTGCCTATACAAAAATGCTGTAATCTGAATTTAACACAATTTTTTCATCATTCGCCCATTAGTGGATTTTTATTCTCTACTGCTAAAATTTCTACTGTCACAGTGGTTTCATTATTAAGAACCCCTATGCTATTTTCTGCAGAACCAACACTGTGTGTAATTATAGGTAAAGATCCTTCATTCTTATTCATACCGGCTTATTGTTGCATTTATTTCATTTCATAATTCATACCACAACCGCTTGCTAGGTATATTGATAGCCAAATCGTTAAAATTTTGTCTTTTCCATCGGTGAAATTGAAACGGGGAAGTATTTCTCATATTATATATCGCGAATTATTTAGTTTTTTAAAGTTAAATATTTTTTATACTTTTACGATTAGATTTTTTCCACTGCTAATTTTAAAAGGTACATTATTACTGTGTTTTTTAGAATGATAATAGAATTTTATAGGTTATATTTTTATTGATGTGTTACATTATTACATTATGAGTGTAGCACTGACAGATATACCTAATCATCGCATCAGGTAAAATGTCAGGGAATCAGAGACATGTTCATCTTTCTTCAATTTGATTGAGATGTATAAGTCAGGTATTAAGTACATGTAGATCTTGCAAGGTATTAGGTATACCGGGTATTTCCCGTTTCGGATAAAAAGTTTCTTTGCACAATATCATAATACAATTTTTGAATAATAATTTTAAAAAGCATAATTAAAGTTTCTGTTTTCATTGCACAAACGTTTTCATTGATACAATAAACAACATTTTAGGGTATTTGCTTTAAACTCATCTTTAACTGTCTGTGCGTATTAGGTTTGTTGTAAAAGATGAGAATGTGCACAGCAAACTTGCAAACAAGTAAATCAGGCGTAAACTGCAGCCAAATCACAATGCAATAATAAATGAGTTGGAGAATAAAGTAGTAAGAAGGATCATTCATGGATAATTTATAATAAATTTTTGAATCGTTACAAAAATTGTACTTGGTTTTTGAAGACCGTTTGTAATAGCCTAGCTCTACATGTATGTTTATCTGTATATTATTTATATGTTTCAAAGACAAGAGTTCCATTGATTGAAATTGGTTTTCCATCATTATTTGATTTCTTCCATTTAATTAAAGAGTTTTGTCGGTTGATCATATCATACCTAGTTGTAGTAACGCGTAATTTTTAGCTATTTTACGGAAGGATCGCAAATTATTGTTTGTAAAAAATTAAATGCTTTATACAATTACTTGCAGCGAATACAAGAATCGTAAACAGGGAATAAAATCCCTAACTACATATAACTTATCAAAGTTGATAGATTAATTGAGAATTTCGAATTATACAGTTTTTTCTGAAGAAAGCACATATAAATATTCTTGAATATAACAATGTTATTTAGTAAGAGAAGTTCTGACTGTATGAAGTAAATTGAATACTAGTTTCATAAAAATATGTTGGAAACTGATTCTTATATCTGGATGTCCTCACCACTATCGCTACTTTCACTATTTCCTAAACTAACTCTTCATGTGTTTGATTTTCTTCACATACATTCATCGTGTACAATCGACGGTATATATTACCGCATGGGGAATGGTTTGCAAACTTTTGCGAGTTATTTTCAAGAACTTTCAATGCAGCAGCCAAAGCAAAGATAGCAAAAAGGATAAAATATTTCTTCACACCATAATAAATTCTGAGTTCAAATAAATGTAGTTACAAGCAAAAACAAATGAATGTGTAAAAATCGTTAATTGTGTTTAATGTTTCTAATAATTACTCAAATTTTATTTTACTTTAGGTTTCCGAAAGTGGAAGGATTTTAGAACAAATGAGAAATAAAATGCATTAACAATTATATAAAATAATAAAATTTGCTATCTGTATAATCATATACAGCTTGTTTGTATAGAAAGTAAATCCCATACAAACAAATTACCATTAATAAAAGACGAAAGATTAAAAAATTCATTACACCTTTATCGCTTTCTGTATAACTAAATTCATAAAAAGTAACGCAGAAATTGCTTAAACTATTTATACACACGAAACATGTATTAAATGTAGGTATTATGTATTATCGTTATTTTTAGATAATACATAGACATCTTGATATTTACAAGATGTGTCTATAGCTGTATATTTATATCGAAGACCTATGTTTCAACAAATAATACAAAATAAAAATGATAATGATTCATACAATATATTTTAGTACGGTTACATCTTTAATTTACGATTGTGTCTAAATTTAACGCATTTATAATACATAAATGATTCACTAATTGTAATGGATATCATGTGTACACTTGTAAACGTATTCCTATATAAGTATAAGGGATATAATATTTATCCCTTTAAGTAAGTTACATGTATTCACGTCTATTAATTACAGTACTTACATGTAATGTATATCTCTAGCTAATAATAGGTAATAATATTATAAACTGATAATAATCAGGATAATTGGTTTAGGTTTATTATTTGCGATTAAAAGAGCCATGTCGAGATACCCGACTCCATAACATCCACTGGTTTATGGTTTGCTATTTTTACGACTTAAGTTTATGCTAATTGTGATAGCGTAGTATAATATTACAATTATAATAATAACAAAGATGTATTTTAATTTACATAATTTATGTAAGTAATAATAGTGTATAGTATTATTAGTATAATAAAGTATGTATGTATGTAGTAAGTAATAATACATAAGAAGAATAATACTACTATAATATATTATGACAACTGACAAACTCACAATCAGAGATAATTTTTACCAGTAGAGTCAGATCATATTCAGACGACTGAACATTTTTCTTTGACCTTTTTCGTGGAACTTCTGGTGCTTTTAGTATCCAGCTGCAAACTCATGTTTCGATGCTTCTCCAAAGTCAACAACTCTTGGAAGAGCTCATTTACGTTGTGATTTGTTTTGGCCGAAGTTTCGATAAAATTGCACTGCCACCTTCTTGCTTCGTTCTCTCCGTCCACCTTTATACACACACAAAGATAAATCGTCATAAAAATTTAATGGTGTACTCGAGTCGTCTGTAAATAAGTAATAGGAACATGATAGGCTACTTTAAGTAGTTTACAACTAAACTACAACCCCCATGCTATTAAAGTTACATGTACTTATATATAGCTCATGCTCTCTTCTTCAATACATTATGAATGATCATCGTTCCATTATGATTGTGTAGGGCTACTCGTCTTTGCACACAAACACAAAGAACCCCATTATATTCCATGAATCATGAAACCCTATATACACCTGAAATGAAAACGTCTTACACTTTGTATTCAATCCAAGGCTTTCCAACAAAATATTTCATCTTTCTGCTCCATGTCGCTTTTTCTTCTTTTTTTCTCTATCTCTCTCTTACACTCCCTAACTACATTTCTCATATAGGTACTACCACCTTCGCAAGTCTAAAGACTACTTTCCAGACTACATACGTCACGTCATCCACGTCGTAGAACCAATAATAATATGTTTGTATCAAGTTTCCTGCTATCTGATGTGCTTCATGCATGCTTCATTATATTCTTGCAAAACATGTCCAAACAGATTGGCACGAGTTTTTTCCCCTAAGTTAACTTTCACCGGAAAAGTCATTTTTGCATAGTTTTGCCAATATTTTTTGTTAGAATTGAGTTAGACTGCCAGAAATTGCATCGTATGCTTCTTCCATATTTGTTTCATAGATGAGACTTGTTAACTGAATTAATTTAGCAGTTTCCGCAATTTAAGACATGGAATCAGCCAAAACAATTTATTTGGCATAATTGAATGGAACTAAAAGATTGATCTAATAATTGTTATGTTACGTATTACAACCAATGAGATGTATTTTTTTAATGGCTTCTTGATGAATTGCGCATTTCCTACTATACATGTGAGTCTGCTTAAAAAACAATTGTTAAGAATGTTTGTTTGGGGCAAATATTATGTTTCAGTCTGGTTTAGTGGTGTAATAATAATGATGAATGAAGAGTATGAGCTTATCTGTCTAAAATATCTCCTACTCATCTTTCTGGCCATTGATTTGGATTTAAGTGAACAAAGCGGTTTGTGTGAACAAAGTACCTGAGTAAGTTCTCGATTTTCTCCTTCGTCGCACTTGTTTCCAACAAGAATTAAAGGAATATCCTGCATGTCACCTTTGATGGATTGGATCATATCCCAAATTGGTTTGAGTTCTTCTAAACTCTGCCGAGACGTCACGGAGTACACCAAGATGAACGCATGACCTACAAAAATCCAAATAAGAAATCCAATATCCCGTAACACCAATGTGATTTGTAATATATATAAATTCTTGTTTGTCAGTTTTTGGACATCATTGTATTTCAGTTTGCTCTCTTGTCACAAACATTGTTCAATTCAATGTATGTACATAGCATCAGATGTCTAGACCGGGGAAAATGAAATGGATTCTGTCTCGGGGAAGGGAACTCTCCTGGAATAATGAAGAATGAAGAATAGAAAAAATAGAAGAAGGACAAAGAAAATCAAGTTGGGAGATAGTATTAGGTCCCAAATAGATTGTGCATATACATACGTAGATCTGTTTTGTGTGTTTTTCTCTGAGAACACATCTGTGTTCAATCCTGCAGTCTGCCATTGAAAGCATCTCTGATTGAGCGTGTAAATAAAAATTTGGCCAATGGATCATCCTGAACACGTGCGGAAGAAATAATAGAATCAGAGCACACTTGAAAGCTTTCACGATCGATATATTCCATTGTCAGAGAAGAAAAGCACATCACACAACAAATGTATATACAGCACAAACTGAGTCAAGTCAAGTCATTTTGTTGAGAGTTGACTTACTGTGTCTACTGAGACACTTATGTATACCTATGTACTAAAATAATATTACAATATGCATGACACTATTAATAATGTGATATAAACATTGTTTAAAAAGTGTTCTCTTTGTATTCTTAGAAGCTGAAGAATGGATTTGTCATTTCTTACCTTTTGTGATAGACAGTCGTTGCATGGCAGGGAATTGATGCGAACCAGTCGTATCTGTGATTTGCAGTGTGCATACATTTTTGTTACAGCTTATTACCTGGAAAAAAATGACACCATTATTAATTTCTTAGAAACATCTTACAGGAATATGATAACCAATAAGATGAACTGCTTCGGATACTTAATCGTAAATCATTTTAGTTATTCTCCAATTTCTATACTGTCATTTGAAGATGTTAGTCCATGAATTTATAAAATTTTTATATGCGGATATTGTATGCACGTCTGTAATTAATATATACCTTGTTCTTTTGCATGTGCCTTATTACATAGCCTGTTAATACTAGAGGGATTTTAATTAAGATATTCATTTTCTTTTCACAGTATCTGTCAATGAGTAAATAAAATTGTTATTTTATTATTATAGAAATAAGTAGTATCCCTAATATACAGAGATAGTAAACAATATACGTAATTTGCATTGAGTTACTCTTTGTGGAGAAGTTGTTATATAATTTGAAAAATCTGACAATAACCTTCCAAACATTGCTGTCATAATAGGCGCATGAATCATGATGCTTAATTTACTTTTACTACACTGTCGGTTATTCTTCAATTTGTATTTAACTTTCAGTTGGATTTTTTTTGATATTTTTAGTTGTTTTCTATAGTCAATTAATAGGTTACATGGTTTAAAAACATTTCGTATGTATAGTTAATTAAGGATTTGTTACAACACATTATACGTAAAAGCTGAAAGAAATAGCTTACAGAACGGATAAAAGCATGCATATTGCATTGAGACAATAATTCAACATTTTCCAAATATTTATAAATGACTCAATTCTGGGTTCCAGTCTCAATTATTCTGTCACTTCTAGTAATGAAATGAAAGATTATTGTATTAGGGTACATTGGGTACATGCATTTTATAATAATGCATTTTCTATATTGTGCTTATGTAGATTTTTACTCACAATTAAACTTTCTCTTCATAGCTCAATATATAAATTCCATTCCAAAATTTTAATTTATAACAAAATTATCATTTCATAAGAAATCATCTAGATTTATGAGATCCGTAATTTAAAAGTAAATTATTGAAAAACAAACTTCAATTTCTTTAATATAATTTAGTAATGTCAACAAAATTAGGTACCTTTTCCAAAAGAAGTAGCCTCTACTCTACTACCTAATTGATTCGTATTGTTTTCAAAGTCTGGAATAAATGGATAATACCTTAACAGCAGTGGCGTATCTAGGATTTTGAATTGGGTGGTTTGATTAAAAATGAACATGTATAGTGTATCTGAGAAAGATAAAATACTATGTATTGTACTGCCATTTAGGCATGGTATATAGTTAAAAAAATATTTTTTAGTCGAAATTAAAAATAATTAGCTTAAATTGTTTATAATCCTGTGAACTGTAAATCGGACATGCGGATTTCGATTCTCCGTTCCATATGTCGTAAAATGTCTATTCATAATAATATGCATGAAGTATCCCTAAATTAAGAAGTGCCAGCATAACTTTCGTAATTCAATAAATACTTCAAAGCGGACTGGCTTCTCGGGTTGGCTTGCTTCAAGACATGAATTTGTATATATCATGTAAAATATAGGTTTAGCGTTTGCCTCGTACTTTCATTAACAAAATTCATAATAAGATTAGAAAAGAGCATCATACAAATAATATAGTGTAGTAGGTTATTCAGGATATATTATTAGGAAAGGTAAGCAGATTAATTAGATTAGAATTGAAGAGGCCAACATGAAAAATAACAGAAGCTGGTTGTGTTGTAACATTGAGTATTTCTTGATAAATCTGGTGTATAGCCCTATGGCACAGATTTTCATTCATTGTTTCAAAAATATTTTCCTCGTACACCTCAAAATGTTCACTTTCTCCAAGAACATGTAACTTGACGTAGGTATATTATATTGGTATATAAATATTGTAATCAAAACTCATAGTTCATGGCACATGGTGTATTGATAATCAAATGAATCAAAGCATCTCTCATAAAACGAATAAGAAAAGTTACAGTCTCACTGCGTATGGCTTCCGTTATGAACATAATGTACAGTACAAGTAATAAACGTGTATAGATATGTAACATCGATCAAGGCCTAATGGATATGTAAGAGAATGAATCATTCTAATACAAAAGTATTTCATTACTTTGTTCATTTGGGTGTAACTTAGTAACATTTCTAGCGTATTGATCAAGGCTAACAAAAATCAAGTTCAATGTAGAAAAAATTAGCCTACCGCGATCGACTCTGCCTGAGCCCTGAGCATTAAAATACTAACAACGAGGCTTACGAATTTATAAAAATGCGATTATTTTCAAAAATAGGGATATTTCAAAATAGGTGGTCTTTGCAGAAGCTTTTCTACCTAGTATAATATTTAAGCTGATGCATCCACTTATAATATATACATGAGCGTGTGTACATAAAAGCATGACCTTTACAGGAGAGCAAACGGTTAAAAGACTCCCATGGAACTCTCAAAAACGAGATTATTTTGCCGTAAAAATGCAGACAATTGGAAATACTTAGCGCTAAGCGCGAATTCGATACATTTTACATTGATTTTGTCAAAAAATTTCCGAATTGTTTCACGATTATTGATATGCCTGTACCCCATTTTTAGATTTTGTTCCCCCCTCCATCGATTTCTAGTTATAACTATACATATGTATAACATAATAATCTACAGAGGGAAAATAAGTTTATAAGAATAGTATATGAAAATAAAGCAGAGTGAAAGTTACATTAATGTTTTAAATTCATAACTCCTATGTATGTCTGTTAGAACTTCTAAGTAAAAGAGGCATAAAATATATGTTATATGGAATTACCGAATCATAATGAATGCAAAATTGGAAGAAGTGTCTCACCTGTCGATAAGTGTCCTCGATTGTGGGAATGTAGGCCTCTCGAAACGTGCCTTTAACGAATCTGAGTACAAGGGAAGATTTCCCGACGCCACCGGCACCGAAAACCACAACACGATAATCATTGCTCTGTTCAGGCATTGTATCTATTCACTCTCGTCCCAAAATGATTTTCCGGCCGATGATTATATCAGCCTCCTCTCCACTCCACCAACCAACTGCTGACAAAACCAAAAATTCAGGTTAATCTTTATTTCAAATCTCATACAACGTATTATAAATATAATATAACCTTAGATCCACATAAAACGCACATAAATTCTGTAAACCATAATAACATTAGTATTTACCTTATTCATAATAAATTCAACATTTACAAACATTACATTTATCAAAGTTTAAGTAGATTTCATGGGATTACATTTTCTCAAAATAGAGATTTATACAAACTTCATAACCATGTAAATACCGGAGGAATTGAAAAACATAAATACACCTGGCATTCCTACTTTTGTTAGTAATACTACCAAAAGATTATTGATACAATCTCCGACATTATGTTTATTATTATATTTTATATGAAGGAAATCTTATTGAACAACTACAATAGAGTAAGTACTATACACCCACGCCTTATTTTAAGAAAAGCACAAGGGGACATTCTGCAACTCCGGGGGTTTACAGACAGCACAACAACAGAGATATGAACATGAACCATATCATTATATTTTATCTGACGTATGTAAAGTATATGAGTTTTTATTTATTGTATTGAACAAAAACACTTTTTTTGGGTTGAAATTGAATTTAGCAGTTCACTGACTTATAAGTGGAAGAACATTCTCCAGGAGCAGGTAAAGGCAGGTAATAAAATAAAGCAAAAACCCAAAAGTTTTTATTATTAACGCTACTGCACAGGTATTGCATTCCTCATTCCGTAGGTGAAAACCATTGCAGATTTGTATTACAAATATGATATGATTTGACTATAGTACCTAAGAGTACCTTTGGGTATGTAATTTCATATAATCATATTATTATTCTTCATAGATGCATTGAACTGAAAATTTCCCATGATACATAGAGCTCTAAAATGTAATTCCTGGAAAAAGTCACCATTTTGTTTTCCAGTCTGCTACCTTTCAAAAAGAGACGTGTATTGTATTGTGACATTTCGCTCAGTATATATAGCCATAATACTGACAGAACAGAGCTGCCTAATCGCAAAAAGACTGTAAAAAACATTCATCCACAGCATCTGCACATTACATACATACAAAATATAAAAAGTACCTAAACTAAAACAATGGAAATCCCAAAATCCCACTTCCTAGTACGGATAGAAAATGATAATGCAATGTTGTGGGAAGAATTCGGATATATTTTATATATACATATCTACTACCTACCATTATAAAGTACATACATACATGTAGTAAAGCGGACCATTGGTACTTTTACATTAACATTGCATTAGTTAGCATGTAGTAAAGTAACATAACAACGATGACATTGAGAAAATGGTGCATTGTCATTGTCAGTAGAGAATTTTATCCGGAACCCGCATGAGTTGCTGCAAGCCCAGCCGGCAGCAGCAGGCAGAGTACCAGTCAAACTATCATAATCAGCCAGCAATAAAAACACACTACACAAAATACACAAAAATAACAAAAACTATCCCAGAGTCAACTAAAGCTATTACCAAAATAAGGCTATTGCACATTGCATTAATAGCTTGACTTGTTTCCTTATATATGTTGCCTACATCGACTAGATGCATTCTATGTGTCCAAAAACTTGCGAGTCATTTTCCAATAAAGTCTACTATGTATTATGTATTGTAGACATTCATGTATAGTACTTAGATGTTTTTAGTGCTAAAATATCCTCGATGTATCATTATTTATCTTTATGTAGCATCTCTACTGTGTGCAACAATACATTTCTCTATTATTCCTCTTTGCAAAGTGCAAAGTTGGAATTTGGGATCCGAAAATCTGTACATTGTGCCTGTACTTGTGTTAAAACGCATTGTATTTTGGCAGAATGTGTATTCTAAGGATAATATCAGAGTCATTGTGTACGAAACGGCTAAATAGGTAGAGAAAGACCCGGAGAGAGGGAGAGAATGGAGTTGCGGAGCTCGGGAAAAACAGCAACACTCAGGATATTAGCAGTGCAGAGATAAAAGCCGGGCACAGAGGAGTCTGAGTGAGGAAAATGCACAAGTACATGACATGACTAGAAAAAGACTGGTTTTACTGATAGCACAATGGAATAGATATACATGTTCCAGAATAAGTAAAATATATTATAGTTGTAGATATAAGATATAATCCTCCTGTTAGCAAATGACCTTCCGGAGAAATGAGAATGAGTCCATAATAATGGCAATGGCAAAAAGCCATCGCTTGTAAAACTTGGCATTGGATAGAAGAAGCCATAGGACGGTTGTGATTCCAGATTTGGTTTCTGGCTGGATGGGTGGTGGTCGTAGTGGTGGTTGATGTTCCTCTCTTTAACTTTAACTCTCTCTCTCTCTTTTTCCCTGGCACTATTTATTTTATTATTCTACAAGATACTCCTTTCTCCATGTACATTCAGGCTTCGTATATAGTTCTTCTATCTTTGTGTGGTATTCTGCGTTGGCTTCATGTATTTTCTCTATGCAGCCGCCACAGTTGGCTTTGGCGTGTTGTGTGTGTTGCATATAAAATAACGACTATATCACTATTTATTCCTTACATATAAAATCCACATAAAATATTATGTAAAATGAAAGCACACACGCTTTTTTCATACAAGTAGGCATCTAACTATATGAGTTTCTGTTTCGTATGTAGTAATGCAATGTCTGATCGTGTCTTTTAGGATGTGTAGTCGTGTTTTTTAGTATAGTACTAACTAGAAGTGTGTAGGAAAAAGGGAAATAGAGCTCACAACGAAGCGGTAACGGAAAACCAAGTCAAAGAGAAAGAAGCGACGACGACGACGAGACGACGAAGACGAAGAAAGCGTGGTGGTTGTATTATTAGTATTACTTACATAATAGTTCAACTGAACGAATTACTACAAGTTTCTAGCATCAATTTTTTATAAGGCTAGATAGGTATGTAGGTATTGGGTATGTGTGCTACATGTACTTATTTTATACCTAGAGTTTAATAGGTCTTTGTGTACAAATAATATATACATAATACTACATATAATAATTCTGTACCTACTACTTTGTACTTTCGGAGTGTTTTTATATGAATTCCGTCTTAGAAAGTGACTTTGCTACTCACCAGCTTTAGTATTTTATTTCCCACACCCGCAAAAACTTTGTATTCGTTTCGCACAGCAACTTTGGTATCTATGTGTGTATGTATGTAAGTAATAGATATAGATGCACACACATATGCAATGCACGAGACGAAGTTTTACAACTACGAGGCATGACCTCCATAAAGTAGTAATATAATAAAGTATAACTCTTTCCTATCTTCCTTTTACCATCTTTTTCCTGTAGCTAGGTATCCACAATTCAAAGAGACGCCTACTCATCTAATCTAGACTGTGTGTGTGTAATGTTATGTTATAACAAGTAACACCGCCATTGCCACTGCCACCATAATAATACCACTAGTATAATGCATGTGTAGAAATAATATAGTCATATGTAATTCTTTTTCTATGTACATGTACACTCGTGGAATTCGGGTAAGTAAAGAGTGCATGGTATCTGTAGGGAAAGGAAAGGACAAAGATGTTTTTAAGAATTGTACTATATATATAATATACATTTTGGGGAAACGTCTTTTTTATTTTATTTGAAGGTTGACTTGGCTGCATACTTTAAAGAGAGAGAAAGAAAAAGAATGAAAAAGAAGAAGGACTGAAAAGCGAAAAAAGAATATACCTTTGGTTTTTGGTTCACTGCGGCTTTACTGTGTGGTATTTTTTATTATAACACTTATGTGCATTAGTATTAGTACCTATACTTAAAACTAGGACTAAACTAGGTATATCGCATTATAGTAAAGTAAAGTAACGCAAAGTAGAAAGTAAGAGAAAGAAACAAGCCGATGATGATGGGAATGGGATGGAAAAGTAAAATGAAAAGATGCAGTTGTTGTAAAATCTTCGTGTACACATGGAAAGTCAAGGCATTTTCTACAATATCTTACTTTTTCAAGTACTTTCCTAGTAGTTTAACTTTAACGAGTACATACTAGAACACGGAGAGAGACAGACAGAGAGAGAGAGAAAGAAAAAGAGAGACTACTTTCATTCTTAACGTTGAGGCTTTTATTATACAAACACATTCTGCATTATATGAAATGGTACTTGTCAAGGACTTTCTCAATCGATCGTTCGTCCGTTCCTATACACTGCATAGGACTACTCCCGCAATTTCACATGCTATTGTAGATTGTACCATCACCATCCCGTGATGGTTGAGCCTTAGGTTGAGCCGAAAACCGGCAGACTCCTCGACTTAATGGAATAATGCGATGTAAAGTGACTATATGTAATATGGATATGCACTACATACACTTTCACCGCTCTTATTAAGGCTAACCTATATATACACTTACTTTCACACACGGACGACCTGTGCAAAAGTACGTCACTGTTAAATATTCTTCCTTCTCCCGGCTCCCGTCTAAAAACTCATACCTAGTATGTGTGCACTTTAAGATTCCATAATAAATAAGCTCATACACATAACAAGTCAGTTAGGACACTTACTGTAATAACATTCTTGTGATACTATAACATTCTCAATCTCTTGATTTACTTTATTTAAGACAAAGGAAGCAAGGCCATAGGAAGGCACACAAATACATATCGTGCTTTCGGTTTAAAGGGTTAATATAGACACAGGAATCCTGTTACTAGACACATATACTACTAGCATTATTATTCTTTGAGCATTAGTGAAATAATAACATGAATGTGGATTGTGGCAGCACACACAAGAAATGAGGACGAGAATCACTTAAGAAATACGTAAAAGCAACTCGTAGACATTTTTACTTCCTTCCCTTTGTTCTTTATACAGAGGAAATTGTACAAAGAAATTTTAATATGCGCGAGGACAAAATAGTAATGAAAAAAGTATATCAGTGTTTTAGGGTTAAGTTCGATGTGTACAAGAATAAGGTGTGTGTGTATACAGTAAGTAACATCCAAGGAAAAGGGGAGAATCCATAAACGACATAAAGCAGGAGAGGGCCTGTGAATAATTGCAATGGGTATGGAATGAAGTGCCTATTTAAGAAAGCGTCAGTTGGTGAATGGGCAGATTGAAAGTGTCGCTAATGCACAAGTGAAAGCAATTCGAGTAATATTCTTCTTGTAGAAAGTGTTTATACTAAACGTGTACCCTAAATATACTCAAAGAAATATTTTACACTACCATCCTTATTCTACTTACACCCGAATTAATGACAATTACATATTCCATACGGATGTAGATAAAGATTACTCAAGTATATAATAGGTTTCCATTTTTGGGATGGAATATTTGATTGCATTGTTACAAGGAAAATAATATGCGCCTATGTATACATACCTAGGTATACCTATTTCAGTCGAATGTTCTATTTGCTAATTTAACCCATTCACACTTTGTTAGAAAATTGCTGAAACGACGAATTTATTTATCTACTTTGACAGCTGTCGCTAGGTAGGTGCGAAAAAATGCTTATTGCTATTACCTATAAGGAAACAAGACTCTTATTGAAGAAGAATAATTCTTATTGCATGGAAGTGCGAGAATATCTGTAAAGAGACTTGTGGATGTTTATATAAGGAAATGTATTGTGGAAAGCATTGTCACGATTTTATCATAGCATGAGGTGAATTGTGCCCCAATTCATTTCTAAAATTTGTACAAAGAGTTTTCATTATGGCACTGTCATGTTGCTTATTTAATCAGTAGCATCATAAATACTCCTACGCATCCATTTGGAAAATACTCGTTATATCTGTATCATATTCTTGTTTTGCTACCGGTTTCTGCCAGTTTGCGTGGCGACTGACAGCCCTATGCATACAAAACTGCTCACATAATATTAACGTGCAAATTGTTTGCATGTGCATGCCTATGTAAATAGGTTTACAGTCTAGTACTATGTATACCTAAAGGATTCTATATCCTAATTCTATATATCTAAAGGAAAAAGCACTTACTAGGTATATGTTTTATGTTGGGGTGTATGTATGTATGAATGCCTTTAGACACAATACTGATAGTGGCATGATTGTTTAGTTCAGTTGTCCCTTTCTTGGTAAATGTATTCAACAATTAATAACGATTCCGGTGTAAAACAATGATTAGTCAAATGAAAGTAATTGGTATTGTGTTCTGCTATACATAAACGTTTAGAATGGACGACTCCATTTGTATAGAAGTTCAATTAATGAGAATTTCCTATAATAATGTTTCACAATGTTATATAGCAAGAAATCATTGAACTGACAATGAGACTCACGAACCGACTCGACCCTACGACCCAAATTAGAAATGAATATGTTCAACTACGTATGTTTAATTCTTATAATTAAATTATAATCGACTACATTATGTATTTACAGATGGAAGTTGACTTCGACCGGGATGTATTATGTTCAATGCATAAAATATATTTAAATGGTAGCAAAAAAGTTAATTAAATATTATTATGTGAAATATGAAGAAAAACTACAGTATTAGTTGGTGTACAATTCCCGTTTGCGTGGAAAAAAGCATTTTTTCAAGGGAAGGCGAGCTCTGAATGGAAACCTTTTACATAATAACTTTACTAGCTTAGGTAGCTTATAATATTGATCTCTCGCTTGCGTCCGAAATGGGAGTTTAAAACAATTTTTAAAGGAATGTACTGCAATATATCAATAAATTAACACAGGATTGACAGATTTGATTGCAATTTTAGCAATTTGTCGTTATAAACATTTCAAAATGTAGTTAAAATACATTAAATTGTCTATTCAGATAGAAAAATGGTTCAACAGATATACATAAAGATCCTTAATTAATAATTTTGCCACGAAACACTGACATTTTTATGAAAAACGCACATAATTAAGTGTGGTTTTATTTCTTAAGTGCTCATCTGTGGAACGTGCAAGATATATATTAAGGTATATAGATAAACAAAGGTATATTTTAATTGATTACAATACACCTCTTCTGGATTTAACCAATAATACCAATGTACTATAAATGATAAATGTAAGGAATGAATACCATAGAAGGTACTATGCGCCTTATTTGTAAGCAAAAATGATTCTATTACAAAACACACGCATTCAAGGTTGAATCCTCAAACAAACTTATTGTATCATTGTGTTGTGTTGTGTAATAAATGTAAGAGGCAAGAGAAACTAAACAGAAGGGAAAAGTGTGTGTTGTATAGTGATGTAAATTAGATAAGGAATCTGAGTATTTGTATAATGAATCTACATCATGACGGTATTTAGAATATACCGATAGGATACTATAGGACAGTATTCGTGCTCTGTGAAAGTGTATTGTTAATTAGTATCAGTTGTGCACTCGTATCACCACAAGGCTACCTGAGATGAAAGAGTTGACACTTACTAGTTAACAGACACAGATAAAGAGACAAACAAGACAAACGTGGCGGAAACACTTCCGAGCTCAATTCCCAAACGCTTGCTTCTCTTTCCTACCAACACAACAAGATTAGATGACAAACAAATTACATTAGTGCAAATTCCGAGTTTCCTTCTTCAACCTAAAGTACACGTTCCTTCCTAACTTGCTAACCTTGCTTTGCAGATTTTACTGCAGACAGACACAACGACACAAGCCACGTTTATATAACAGCTTGTCACATCTTTCTATTCAGACAGGCACCTACTCTAGATACAAGAAATATAAATGTATGTACCTAGTAATATGGTTAGTTGGTGATTCAGAGAGTGTCTGATGCTTTCGCCACATATGTACAATGATAAAATTATGTGTCGACAGCAGAGCAACTCTCCTCACTCCTTCCATGTACGTAGTTTTACAATATTTTAGTAAAGCACATACAAGACACAGGTCTGCCAGGCACGTATCCAGAGGGGATGCACAGAGTGCACGTGCACCCCCAGAATACGTTTGCTATCTCAAAAATTGCTTATTATTTTGCAATAAAAGTTCACAAAATTAGACAAAATTCGCAACTCGCGAATTTGATGCGTTTTAAGTTGGTTTGGACATAATTCAAAGTGCTTTATGCACTCTATTGTACCACTTATAAGAATTTTGCTCTACCATTAATTAATTTCTGTAAAAAACCTTGCTGTGCACCCCCCAGCTTACGATCCTGGATACGTGCCTGCAGGTCTCTGTAGTAAAGTCTTTAGAAATACTCTAAACATGCACACAAGTGCAAGACCTTGTTTACTAATAGTATGTAGCACATAATAGAAACGTTTATTCTTACAATATACACAAATACATGGGTATGCAAAATACATATTATATCACACGAATAAAAGTTTCTATATGTTGTGTAATAGTGACTCATATTTTGTATTTGCACAAATGGAAAGGGCAGCTATGTTAAGTATGTGAGAGGAAATAGAAATAAATACAAGCCATATAAGGCTACGACCTAAATAACTACTCAATTACCCGAATCGGGGAAATTGTATAACTAAGAAGAGGGTAAAATGTGCATGAATATTTTGCAAGGTGGAAAATACGATGAGTGTAGTCTTTTGTACCTATACTACTATTAGATTATGTGAATGAAATAATGATTTAGCTTTTACTACTTAAATATTCAAAGTGTTTTCACCCTTTGTTACAGGGAAAGTAAATATTTTGCTTCAAGTGAGTAAATATTTTTTTGTAATAAAAGACAATTGCTCTTTCCTGTACGTATTTAGCATGCGAATACTACTGGTAGAGTACCTATAGCTAAAATAAAAATAAACATTGAACTTTCTGTAGGAATCAGTCTGGAAAGTATATATGGACAAGCTATTTTTTGTTATGTTTCAGAATATTAGTAGCTATGTCCTTCACTTTAGTGTATAAAAGTATTCACATTACCAATGCAGTGTCTATACCTATTTATAGTTACTTCCTGGTATTAAGTTTAACACACACATGAAAGTTTAATACAGTAAATTGTAAGGGTACAATATATGTAAATGTGATTAATACTTTCACATTTACGACATTATGTTCTTTGCTTGTTTTTGCGTGTTGTTGAAGGAATAAGTCCATTAGACTACATTAACATTGCCATTGCACAATCATCAATAAATACACTTTAATAAAACATGTGTTATTGATTTCATTATACGTAGGTATATGGCATGTTTTTATTTAAAGGGTTAGATACTGTAACTTAGAAGGCAAAAACAAACGTGTGTGAGTGTGTAAACATTGGTCTAATAATATTTTGTGCGCTTTGAGTGCACAACATGCTATGTACTTTTTGTAACAGTTATTGTCATTGCCAAAATCAAGTAACATCATTCGTATGTAATGTCATGCTGGTTGCAAACTGTTTCTCAGCCGCCTCCGTCAGCTGCCATTGGCATATCCCACTCTGATACTTAATTCTGACCTAGTCTACTTACATACACTTAACATTTAAATATTTTTATCCAATAAATAAAACTATAAAACTTATATTATTAGATCCGCTCATGTATAAGACTTAAAATGCTTCTAAACAACTGATTGTGAGTCAGTAATAAATAACAGGTACATAGAAATTAGTATGTATGGTAATTATGTTTCTCCCTGTGTTGGTATTAATGCATCGGGGTAAAATATAATTTATGTTTTAACTGTGTGAAATATAATAAAAAATGAGAACTGAGATTTTAAGATTTCTGTTTGTATTAATAAATGGAAAAATAAAAAAATAATCTTCTGAACAAAGATGGCTTAACAGAATCTGAAGTAACAAACTAAGGTATAAAAATAATTTGATATGGAAATTTAAGGAATGGCATAAAACCTCTATATCAGAAAATTTGTATTTTCAATTGCATTGCATTTTAAATGTACATGTGTAGGTTTACAGTAGGTACATTTTAGCTCTTTTTCAATGACAATGAGGGCAAATTTAGCATGAACCTCGGTGTTAATTATAGCAAAAGAGTTTTAAAACGAATGAAAATTAGCAAGAGATTCATACAAAAGTAGATTAAAACAAAAGTCATGTACACGTACCTACTTTGTCCTAGTTTGATCCAAGATCGAGTTTTGGATGCCACGCTTTCATTGCCTATACGTAATGTCTTTTCAGATACTAACGTGTTTAGGCTACAAAACTCCAATATAAACACATACTTCATGCGTTCTTAGTTCTTACCCACACTGCAACTTATTAAACTGATGCATACAAATATAAACACTAGAATCTAAAAATTCTATTCTATTGCTACAAAGTGTTATTTTTGTTGAATAATTGCTCTTGGGTGTAAAGAATTATGTGTAAAATCTTCGATAAAATAGATCTATTTATGAAAAATGTAATAACTCTATGTAATACTATACTAAATAGAAAACATAAAAAAACAGTTACTCATTCAAGGTTTTAGATTTAAGTACCTAACTATATATACGCTTGTAAGTTACCGCTATTAACTATTACATGCATAATAAATTGAACAATACTTATTGCTGTACTACGTATGGTTTCCGGGAAAAATTCTAAAAATAACAAACCCTTGTACGTAGATAAACATGCTTTACATAAAAACAAGTATTAGTAGTGCATAAATGCAAGTATTAATTTATGATGCTATAATAAAGAATTGGGTTAATGGTTTTCACACTTACTTTACTTGAGTGTCGTAGCTAAGACTTAATAACGAGCTTGACACTGCACCTTTAAGGCAGAGATTACCTACAGTAGACTCACATAATAAATTCTCATGTCTATAATATTGTATGCTTGCAGTTACAAACAGTACCTACCTACACATCAATTTAATAATCCAGCAGCGCGCTTTGCTTTGTAATTTGATTAGATTGCTATGACGGAATACATTTCCCTTGGTTTCTTCTAGGAAACAAATCTGGTGGATTTGTGACTTGTACTAGTGCTCTATATGTTGTGTGAGACAAAAACTAATTAATTCATTTCTCTGGAATCAGAGCGCCATTGCTTTGCATAATTAATAACATTAGGTGGGGAAATCTTCTTCCACAACACAACAGGAAATAAAGATTCTTAACAATTTGCTTGTGTCTTGTGTGTATAGGTAGGAGCTTCCTTTCTTCATAAACAAATTATGAGTTGTGTCTTACACACTAATATACTACATCAATCTTTATTACCATACCATGCGAACTATACTAGCATTATTCCTAACATTATTCTGACTTTTGCCTTATAGCTTTTGACTTTTAACCTTTAAAACTAAACCAACATTCTCTACAAACAAAGTACACGATTTGATGTCTAAGAGTGAGTTTGTAAATTATAAATGGGGCAGTCGTTTAGGAATTATTAACCAGGGAAATAACCTGATATTTTTAGCACCTATACCCAAGTAACAAGTCCCAAGGTCTCTAAACAATCCAACATTTACTAATAGAATTCTACGTGTTAATTCTGAGAAATAAAGCAAATAAATGATTAAAAATATACAAATGAACCTTAAAAAGGTTTGGGCATTAACATGAATTAAAACCCGGCATGCCTACTACTAATGAAATACAAGGTAAGAAAATTTTAACTGTGTAACTTAATACACTTACCTTAACATTATCAAACACCACGGTCAATGTAAAAACAATTTTGAAACGCCCGAAGCACAAAACTCAGATGAGTATAAATTACGTGTGTAGTATTGGAATTTACTTAATTAAGACCGCACTTAATAGGCTTGGAGGTTAAATATTATAACCCGATGTTTAAACACAAACTGAAGATCTGTGACCTTTCCTCTTTCTTTCTGTTTTGCATACACACAAACAAAAGTCAAAGTAAAAGTTTGCTGCTACTTTTAGTCTGTGACTAAAAGATTGTGTGTTATGATTTGTATTGCTTGTAACTAAATTGCACTAAAGTTGATTTCCGTTGAGTTCACGTGTGTCATACTTGTACAGACAGATCGCTAAACTTTTTTGGTTGTGTGTCAGTTATTGCACTAACGACTACTTATAATATTGTGTGTATCTGCACTACTGTGTACAATAGTGGTAGATAGAGTCTCCCAACCACCACAAGCACAAGTAACACTATCAGTCAGAGTCAGAGTCACAAACAAGTCCTCACGACCAGAAGTGTAGCGAATGAACAAGAAGAAGTTGAAGAAGAAGAAGATTCAGTACAAGAAGCGCTGCAGCATCCAGGAAGATTTAGTTGCTGGGTTGTTGACGACTACTACAAGTAACGCATTGAAAGTAGTGTGAATTTACAAAGTATATTCCAATTCCTCCTCGACACACACACACTACACACCGAGAGAAAGAGAGCGAGAGAAAATACTAACATAACTAGGGTATGAGTACTACTATCTATGACGAAAGAAAGTTTGTCCATAGGGAGACCCAGGGGTTTAGTACATTTACATTTACTTATACATTACACAACGAATACTATCTGTAGTGTAGTATGTACATACTAGTACTACGTACAAATACGTGTACGTGTGACTGTGTCTCTAATACGGAGAAATAACGTTGTTGTACTAGTACAGATATCTGTATGATGATGAAACGCAGTAAGGCTAGTCAAAAGGGGTGTTGTATACTAAAGGGAAAAAGTCCATGCAGTTCCAGCAGGAGAACTCTGGAGAAAGACACACACAGAAAGAAGCCAGCAATAAAAGCCCAGTCAAATCACCAGCAGCAGCAGCAGCACAAAGTCTTACTCAACGTCATTCATAGTTACCTAGGAGAAATTATCGACCCAAAACGCGGATTCGCCTCTTTCTCTCACTCTCCAGTAACGTGTACGTCGTATCCGTATGTATGTGTGTGTGCGGTTGTACTTGTACTTGTAATAGCCCTAGTATTAGTACTCTACTATGTACAACTAGTAAAATACGGCTATCCTAGCACATAGAGTGGTCCCATGTAGCTTTCAGCTCAGCAGCCTATACGTTTTCTATGTATTATACCTAGGTATACACATAAGGACACTTTCACTCACTTTTTCTGTGTAGCTATACACACACGAAAGATACGAGCAGACTATACATAGAACATGTGAAATACACACAGACCTATGCATTACGTATAGCTTTCCATTTACTTTCTATATCTACTCTTTGGGCATGTTCACCATTTAGCAGGAGTTGAGTCTGACTGTGGATTGTTATCCATTTTATACACTGGTGTAGTGTAGCAGGTATAATAACATGGAATTAGAGATACCTATGTGAGGTACCTAGTATAGTTAGTGTAGTTGTAGTAGATAGGTGGCAAAAAGCTACCTCTGCCCTATCACACACACACACAAAACATAAAACCATTCCATTCCTATTGATTTTCATTCCTGCTTTTTCTTCTTCGGCACAAGAACGAACTGCTTCCACTTCTCCAGCCACAGAGAGCCAGAGATAGAAAGTCACACACAACCACACACTACCATTCCAGAACTTACGGAATGCGGAGCCAACTGAAACTGAAAAGTACCTACAAGAAACAGTGCACTGTGTATTAACAGTAGGATTATAATAGGAGTGATGGATACATTGAGTCAGTCACTTTCACAAACGACTATTAATGCTCAGCATATATTCTGCATGTACTATACCTAGGTATGTTTATAATAGTGGCTGCATGGGCTTTGCATGCAGAAACACGTTCATGAACGTATAGTCTATGTAGCAATATCTACAGCATGTGAATGTGTGTGAGTATTTGTGTTGCAATGTATTATGCATGCAAACCGGTTCTTTCACTCACAAGTCCATCTCATCTCTTACTTTTAGTTTCAGACTCAGTCTTTACTTTTACTTCCTACAAAAATGCCTATATTGTGCTGACTTCAAGTTTTAGGTAGCTATAGGATGTGTGTAAAGGAAAATATGTTGCACATACATACAGGGAAAATTCGCTTCTTTCGTTCACTTTGTCTTGATCGCATGCCCATTCACTCAGCTAAAAGCAAAAAGCTTCTATGTAGTAGTTTACATTGCAATACAAGTTGAAGTATGGAAGATGTACCTATGTATGTTTAGGTAAGTGCACAAAGAGAGGGCTACTAGAGAAAAAGTGAAGCCTTGCTTTTCCTTGTATGTACTTGCACTACACCCACTCCACACTCTTGCACAAAGCATAGGTGTGCTATAGGTTTAAGTGTACGATGGAGTATGTAGTGGGTGTACTTGTACTCCTAACACATGTCACTTACTTTATTTCTATCTAAATAGTAATGTACTACTGAAATTTCCATGGTAGAAAGATAAAAAGTTCAAATTCGGCTATTTGCATTGAATTAGGGTTACCATTGGAATGTGTGTGTGTTGGAATGTATGTGCATATCATATGTATACTAATAGCAGAATACTACTTACAAAACTTTTGAGTCCAAAGTGTGAGCACGAGCATTTTTGTTTTCTTTTGGTATGGTATAACTCACAAAGAGAATGTGAGTGTATGGTAGATTATGTATGTATAG
>JAQFYB010000536.1:0-50649 GCA_034694085.1 Pogonognathellus longicornis
CCCGCCGACAAAAGTGGCGGATAATCAGAAGTGAATAATCAAAAAGTAAAGAATTTGAATACCCCTATTATAATATAACTACATAAAATTATCGGTGTGAGAATTCAGAACACACTGCTGATGATTCACTTGCTGAGAATTTGAGACGGGTACTTGGAATGGGGAAATCTCATGCACTCATCTTTTGTTAGTACATCTCTGCAACTTATTGATAGTAGTAATTATTATTACATAGTACAATAGATATACTAATAATTATCATACCAATGCATCATTTAGCTATAAGGCTAAAGAACGACTCTAAACTTTGTTTGAGCCTTAAGATGTATCATTTCAAATTTTTCTGACTACACATTAACAAAGACATTGCACTCGTGATAATTATAAATTAGTACAGTAGCGAAGCTAAAGTTGATTTCAATTGTTTATGTACTTATTAGTTAATACTCTTCAAGTACTAATACTTACGTCAATCTAACATACATACGTAATGTTAGTGAGAAGAATAATGAATAAAATTCAACTACCCACTCTTCTTGTGTACATTGTGAGATTTCCTTGAAGTCAATCAAAAACGACACTATAATAACTAGTCAATAAAATATAAAGGTTTTCTCACGATACTGGAAGAGTCTTAGGTGGAATGCTATCGATTCCTGGATCTTTGCTAGGTATTTTTATCTCAACCGGCTTAGTGCAACAATAATTATTATGATAGTAACATTTATTAGTTTTTAAGTATGCACTCGAGATAGTAGGAATCAGTATAAAAAACCACATTACATTACACATATTGAGATAATTGAGTACCTATAATCATTTAGCTTAATACATTATGTGGATGAGAGCGAATTATATAGAAATACAAACACATTGCTGACTATTGTCTGCAATAATATACTTATCTACAATTTAGTCTTAGCTGCCATATAAAAAGAGTATCTAAATGATTTTTTTTCAATGAGGATGAGACGTGCTTGTTTTGAAATGTTTGTCTAAGAAAGAAATGACTAGATTTTCACATTAGTTTCACTTCAATTAATTTCATACGTTTATTTCGTGTGCAAATGAAGACTATGAAAAGTGGTGACAAATTAGCACATTTATCAAGATGAGAAAACGTCTTCTACAGGTAGACAAACCACTAATCCAAAAGTTAACTTTAAATTTTTTGTCTGATTATTTGGACTTGACTGCAAAATGTTCAGAATTGTTATTAACAGAGTACTTGTGTATTTGTAGTAGGTGTAGGATTCTAGAAAAATATCAATTAATTATACAATTTCATGTGTATATTACTTTAAGAATTTTAGGCTTTATTTTGAAAACCTACATAATATTTTATATAGAAATGTATCATGTCCCATTTTTCACAACGATTAATGAATTAATAGAATTTAATTTCATATAAAATTAAAAGGTGAACAAACGGTTCGCAATACTTTCTGTTGCGACGATTACAATTGAAGCGCACGGGAGAGGCCTATTTTGCAGGTGCATTAACAATCTCTTTTACACAAACCGTAGTAGCTGTGCGAGAATGCACATTCGAATGTAGAGTGAACTAAAAAAATTCAAGTTCCTTTGCTAACTCGCGTCACTCACGATATTGTTCTACGTGAGTCCTATGCATCCTATCGTATCATCGTAAATACATTCGTAAGAAAACAATCGAGTTTTGTGTCAATGCCAAACGTTGAAAAATGAAGAATGATACTCTTTTATTTTCTTTGCGTTCTGTCTCAGCCCGTAGTAATTTAGGTAAACACGAACAGTAAACGTTAAATGTAATTTCAAAGCAGAGCAGAAAAACTAAATGGATCAATTAAGAGATAATTTGTGATTCTTCAACATTTTCCACAACACTGTAACAGTGCTAAAAAAGCAAGAAAAATAGACACTAACTATGTTGATATTTCGGTGTGTGTCTAATGTATACCATACTAATATTATTATACTGTCAACTGTACTCATACCCTACATTTTTAAATAGCGTATACACATCTAAAAATGTTGAGACAAAAATATGTGTGCACCTTTTTCAAGGAATTGTAAGGTGGAGAACTAAATTATTAATTTGTTCCTAGTCAGTGGAAGGCAATCAGAATAACAGAAGCTAACGTTTAGACGAGATATAATTGCGTAATAAGTAGTATAAATTACTCTAGGTATTCAATGGAAAAATAATAACCGTATAGTTATGTGTATTTTTTGCTAACCGTGAAGTTTTTGTCTACCTACAACCTATAGAGATACCTTTACTTATTATGTACCTCTGTTGATTCATTCGTACTAGGCAGTTTGGCATTATGGCAGTAGGAAAATGAACAAATGAAATTGAGCTGGTATAAAATAAAATATGTTGTTGTTGATTGAGTAATAAACATTTTATTCAATTGCGCTGGTTTACGTGTGTACTTTTTGTTGGTTGCCAATAAAATTAAGCCAGTGACGCATACAAACAGCAAAGCAAAGTAATTTTAATGATACATTATTTTTGTGTTTTTACAGCAACTTCCATTAAAAGCAGGAGCTCAGACTTTCGAGTTATGGAGAAAACCACCTGTGACACCATACCTCAAGGTGTACTTCTTCAACATCACAAATGCAGAAGAATTTTTACAGAGGGGAGAAAAGCTAAAGCTGAAGGAAGTTGGACCATATACTTACAGGTGAGTCACTCACGAATTAATGTCATGCTAATGACAAACATTTTCCTTTGTCTTTTTCGTGTAAAACGTGCGGGATATGGAAATGGAGACAAAAACTAATTTCTTTTTTGTAAACAGTGAGAGTTGGGAAAAGATTGAACCCGAGTGGCATCCAAATGGAACATTATCTTACAGACAAGTCAAGAATTACACATTTCAACGTTCTCTTTCTATTGGATCTGATGATGACATTTTCCTCTTACCCAATGTTCCTATGCTTGTGAGTATTTTATTCCTTCACAACAGCAATACTAAAATAAATGAGGCGTCGAATGCATCGATTTGGAAAAGATTTCTAACATTTTATGACTGATTTTCCTTTCTCTTGTAGAGTGCTGTTGGACAAATGGCTCATTCGACGAAGATTGTCAAAAAGGCTGTCGCAACTCTGCTCGATATTTTGAAATTGCAACCATTCACTGCACACTCCGTCAAAGAAATTATGTGGGGTTACGATGATCCTCTCATTAAATTAGCCAAACAAGTTCTCCCTGAAGGAAAACGAGTGCCTTTTGACAAATTCGGTCTCTTTGTCGGCAAAAATGCAACTCCTAGTGATGTATTCACTGTATTGACGGGAAAAGAAAATCTCGTGGATTTCGCAAGAATTACTGTATACGCTGGAAAGGATAAATTGGGAGTTTGGGGCACTGAAGCTTGTAATGAACTTAAAGGATCTGATGGCACAGGATTTCCAGCTATGTTAAATGAAAATTCAACTGTTTACATTTACCAACCTGATTTCTGCCGTCCACTTCAACTCGTCGTAAACAACAAAGAACCACAAAAACATCAAGGATTTGAAACTCTTAGGTAGGAAAAAACATTATAATAACTTAATCGCTCTTTGACATTCTGCTGAGACACGGAAATTGAGAAGTATAAAATCCAACGCATTTCTTTGCGTAGGGTTTATACAATTTGAAAAATAGATCTGTAATAGTAGATAAAGGTATTCATGTTACAAAACCTTTTCCTTATCACGCATGGATTGAAAACCAATTTAAAATCTCAACAATCATTTATTATTGGTTAACCACCATGCTATGGTTGGGGAGTAAGCGAAGCATGATGAGTTTTTTTAATATGAAATCTTTCATTGCTTGAGCAACGAATGTAGAAAACTGTGAGACTTTGGTTAAACAACTTATTATTTTGAAAGTATTGCTCGCAAATTGCTTTCAAATAACCAATGACTCATATAACCAGTAAACTCTTGATTCAAATATTGATTTTTTTGAAAAACAGAGGTTGATATTGTTTTAATTCAATGTTACAGATTTTCTCCTTCTCCAGACGTTTTTGGAGATGTTGAAACTTACCCAGAAAATGAATGCTACTGTATTGGTGGACCACCATGCTCTCCAAGAGGAATTTTCAATGTTTCAGTATGCCAATTTGGTAAGAGATCATTTGTTGTGTCTTTGTAGCATGAAACTTCGCATGTATATATACAATTAAATTCTATTTTTCTTGAGAAAATATAAAATATATTGGGAATTATGTAGGATCTCCTGTATTCCTGTCATGGCCACATTTCCTTAACGCCGACCCTGCTTTAAGAAATGCTGTTGATGGACTCACACCTAAACAAGAGCTTCATGGATTCTACATTGACATTCAGCCCGTATGTAAAACAATACAAACAAATTTTGTTGGTCTATTGTGTTACCATTTGTAACCCTTGTCATTAATTTAATTTCAGAAATTGGGATTAGCAATGCAAGCTAAAGCCCGTATGCAAATCAATATACAAATGAATCGAGTAGAAGAAATTCCACAGACTGCTAACCTAACCAATATTCTCATTCCTGTTTGTTGGTTTGAAGATGTAAGTTGTTTTACTTTATATTAAAATCATTTTTTCACTTCAAATTGAATAAATCCAACATTTCTAAGAGATAATTATTTTACGCCCAGAAAGGAATGTGTTTTGTAAAGAAAATGATTGTACAACTTGTGTTTATTTAAATTTTCAGGGTATTGACGATTTGCCTCCAGTTGTAACCAGTCTGATTCGTCAAGCCATCGATTTGCCTCAAGTTGCTGAACAGGGTTTGTCATACGTCTTGTTCATATTGGGAGGTCTCTTGTGTCTTGTTGCCATTGTTGTGATTGTCAGAAACTCTTACACCCGTAAAGAGTCCATGACTGCCAACGGTCATTCCAAGGTAGTATAAATTACCCTCAAAATATCTTATCTCCAGTAAAGTGAAATAAAAATTAAACGGTTTGGTAAATGTTTCTTGTTTATCAGGGAGGGGAAGTTGAGAAATCTACCAACGGTGTTACCAACGGCCAAATGAGAAATCATGGATACACCAACTCCGTAGAAATGGATGACAATATTAAGCACCAAAATGGCAAAAACAAAGGAGCGACAAATGGTTCCACAGAATCTGCAATGACCTAGGAAATCGCGGTGTTCCCTTTAAGCTTCAATAATCCAAATTTTACTAACACAAGTGAAAGTAGTAGTAACACTCTCAACGATGACATTTTTCCATGTTCTTCTACTTGCTCCTTACCTTCAACCTTCAATTTCCAATCTAAAAGCGAATCTTCAATTCCGAATTCAATTCCAACTATTTGTACTTTGAATACTGAGAGTGAAAGTTATAATTTTTATCAATCCACGGAATCCTTTGCTCAAAAGCCCTTGACCTGCAGATTGTATGAGATTCCCAAAATGCATGTAGTCCTAACAGATAGAAAGTAGAAACCTACACTGTACGATACATTTATTATCATTATTACTATATTATTATTATACTTAATTTTATTTTAATTCATATAAAGTAATCGTAAAAAAGTTGGTAAAGATGGAAAAAGAAATCAGACACTCGAGTGCCATAGTGTGATCATATTCCATACTGATTTTGTGCAATCAAGCACAGACACAGTCAGTCTGAAAATTAGAGAGTGTGGGAAAGAGAGAGAAACTGTGCTGGACTGCTCTAGTGGGGAGAGAAAAAGAAAGCCTCCCCATGTATTATTTTATCTCTTTTTTATTTTGTACTTTTTAATCCGTCATCCGTACTCCCAAAGTGTGCACGTCCATCACCCCATTTCCATAATTCTATGTACAATTTTTTAATGAATCCACATAAAATTATTTCTTATTTTAATCGGAGACATTTTATTGTAAGTATTGATGCATTTGATTCATGCATTTTTAGACCATACTATATAATATAAGTTGATTCATCTTTTGTACTAAAATTTCTGAAAATTACACACAAACATCTATTTGAATTTATATTCCATAAATTAATTCACAAATTCCACAAATTCCATTAAACTGTACTACGTTAATTACTTAACAAGTTCAGGGCTCATTGAAACTTCAAAATACAAAATGTACAAGATAATAATATTGTAAAAATGAATTTATAAGACTTTCATGTTGAGAATACAGTCAGCGTTGTACTCAAAGAATCCTTTACTACTTTTCGTAATGTTTTTTGATTTTGTGTTGTAAGAGAGACACTATTATAAACCATTTCTACGAAATAAGTCTGTAATCAGATTTTACAACTAGACGAGTGAGCATACATACATAAATTAGCATAATATTATTTGTTAAAATAAATGTCATGTTGTTTACAAATAAATTAAGGTCATCGACAATAATTACTATATAGACCTGTTCTACAATGTACTGTAGCCTTTTATGACAACTTTACGACATTGTATCAGCAATGAAAAAAATTATCAGTCCAACAGGCAGATATTAAAAGCCATACGTTCAAAGTTACTGGGTGATATTATTTAGCACCACATCTTTTCCCCCTTGTATTCACTCCCAAGACTATAGTTTCTTGTCTATAGTGAGCGTATGCACTGTAGTATTATGCGTAAAATAGACTCCACAATATGAAAGCAATCACGAATACTAAAAAGTTCACATCCACCGTCAAACTGATGAAATTTTCTGTTTATTGTAATCGATTTGTTCCCTGAGTTGTGTTTAAATATTTATAAATATTATAATGTGAGATAACTTACGACAAAATAGTTTTTGTCCACGTAAACATTTAAGGAAGGTTAATTTTCACGACAATACACTACTAAGTAATAAATATATGCAATTAGTTGTGAGAATCCTTCCTTGTTCTGTTAAAATTTGATTAAAGTCTCCAATAGTAGTTAGGTCATATGTCATAATATTATATGATACTATTTAATATACTTACGTTGAATTGTAACTTGTTTTACTATGCAATAATACTTATATTGTTAGATGTAGTGTTTAGTTAATTAGTCGTAGAATTATATTGTAAATTATGTACGTAATAAGTATTGTGTGTTTAAATGTGCAAATGAGATGATCTGTACACAGTAATAAATTAAATGCTTTCAATTGTCTTCAACATTAACTTTTCATACTGTTTTGTATGCTTTCGGGAACGCCGAAGATGAAATGTAAGTAAATGTATGTATTGTACCTAAAATAAAGAAATTCATTATAAACCCATTCACAGTCTATGAAAATCATTTAGCTAATTATTCATACTAACCTATGCAGTATTCAATGAATTTACACAAGTGCTGATTTTATTGTAACTTCCTTTATTCACTTTGCTTCACATAACATAGCAATAATTAAACTTACAAGTTTAACTTAATACACATTCGAGAGTTGGAGGAGAGGATATTGGTGGAGGGACAGAGTGATACACTACAATAAGGAACAATGACATGAGCAACGATCTTCCTCTACAGGTGGGTCAAATTCTATTAAAGGGAATAAAAAATTGATGCCAAAAATTGTCCTCCAATGGCCCCCCCAAATTGGATTTCCCACTGCCCTTCATAAGGGCAGTCGGGAATTTGGTGTATAAATTATTAATTAATAAAAAAGAGAAATACGTTGTACAATGTAACAGTAGCAATATTTATAGCACATAGGTATGCACAAATTTTATCAACCAGTTTTAATCAATGTTTTAGATGCGTTTTAGTTCAGCGTTTATTAATGTATCGCAGATCATTTATGAGAATCTGCAATATGACTGTCTGTCCCGATGCGCTCTTAGGTAGAAATAAAGCAGATAATTCGTTCAAACTGTGGATAAGAGTTTTAAGGGTAAAATGGAAGGTTAAGTTAAATAATCTATCCACTCTTTCTTGACATTTGACTTTTGGTATTACGTATGCATGGCTTGTATGCAGAGGTAGGGTCATTTCATTTATAAATGAGATTTCTGTGTCATATAATTAATCAAATTTTTGTTTTTCGCCATTTAAATGAGAACGTTTTGAAGCGAAATATTTGTGTGACAATGTAATGAAAAATACATTTAAAATGACTCCTTCATTGCATTTACAGTACACGTGCATTACATGCTTTATCACACATTTAACAGCACAAAATAAAACAATCTCGTTAAGTGTAGATAAAGATTAACTTAGTAAAGATAAGAATAATTGCGACTTTTAACTTACTTCGCCAGGTGAAAACAATATTCAATACGAAATACTTTTGTGTCGCTGTTAGATAGGAGATTGTATGTGTGTGTGTGGGGTCAGTGCATATTGCAAATGAAATGATTGTTTTCTGAATATAAACTAATTTGTCACATTGAAAATCGATATTTTTAAACTCCATCATTATAAGTTACATCAATAATGTTTTAGAAAAGATGATAATTTCAGTAAATGAAAAAAGTAGTTGTCTTTTCCATAAAATGCAGAAAGGAAAGCCTTCGGTGTATTTCTTAATAATAAAACTTTATCGATGCTTCGCCAAAATGAAATGTAGCGAAAATCTTTAAAAGAAATAAGCGTCTTCCATAATGAAATTGAAAATGGCTAAATAAATGAAATGGTCCTACCTCTACCGACTTGAATGAATAGATTGGGCTTTGCGTCACTGAGACAGCCGACCGGTTATTTAGGCTGTCCAGTTTTAAATGTTTAAATTGTTGTAGTTGGACATGAATGACAGACAGACAAAAAAGTTACTTAAACACTCGGGATTTTAAAAATACAAAATCTGCGTTAGTTTTCCATTTAAAAGGGGGTTTCTACACCAAATTCCCGACTAATTATTTTATTTTTTACGTCAAATTCCCGACTGACCTTTATAGGGATAGAGCAGTCGGGAATTTGCTTGGGAGTACATGTTATTGGAGTAACACTTAAAGGAAAATCTTGAACGACGGCAAGGCAGGACTGAATTTTCAGTGTAAAAATAATTAAAATATGCGAACAAATTGTGTTATTGCTCTAGAAATAACAATTTTTAATAAATTAGATTTATGTCTAATTCCAGAAATCGAAACATCTTCATTGCCAACTTTGTGCTTTGATCACGATATGCTAAAATGAAATAGGTAGTACGCAATTTATTAATATTTCTCTATCTTTATGTCTGTAAGCGAACATATTGCCAGGCTTTTGCTATAAAGTAAGTAACGTTTGCTTCCACAAAGTGAACATAATTTTAAAAAAAATCCTGGGCAGACTTTTTCCATGTTCGTTTACAGGCACATAATATCTACGATTTTATTATTGGAAGCGCTTGGCAAAAGATGATGTAGAAATAAAATGACAAAAGAATTTGACACACTATTTCTTCTATCCATTGATACTCTTTTGCTCAAGGTCGCATCCAAAAATTTATTTCAGGAAGGACAAAATCCCAACAAGAGTTAGGCGTGTGATCATTATCGCGCGTGATACAAAAATTTGAGACCAATTGAGCTGAAATTAATGTAAAAGGGAAAAATTTATCGAATTATCACCGTTAGAGCGAAATAACTTCTGTGTTAAGATTTTCTGACAAGTCGTTCATGACGTTGAAAAGAATGGCGAAGAAAAACATCTTTCTTTAAATCATACATCAAATTGTGGGTGCAATTTAAAAAAATGAAAAAAGGACAATAATGTTGAGAGTCGAATGAGCTTGTATAAACTGGAGGGGGGATGCTTAAGCACTATCAGCACCCTTAGTGGATACGTGCCTGCTCGCTTAATTTTAATAAAATGTGATACATACATAAAGATTGATTAATATTAATTCTTAGTTACCTATTTAATATTAACATATCATAACCAAAGCATAAAGTTGATGATGAAAATTGTTGCTTCTAAAGCAATATCACAATTTGTTCACATTTTTTATTTATTTTTCCACTCCGAAAATTCTGTTCTGCCTTCTGCCTGGCCGTCCGTCACGATTTTTCCTAAAATTTAGCTACTCTGAAATTAATTTTGGGCATAGTTCAATATTTTATTGGCTTAATCCAGGGTTGTCCTTTGCAATGGTGCCCCTTGCAACTGGTAAGGTGCCCAGTTCTACGGTGCATCATGCAAAGGAAAAGCCTGGTTTAATCTAATTTGATCTTCCTAGGGAAGATGGTTGCTATTGGCATTGGGTAGGAAAGTAAATATGAAGGCGGGCTGAACAAATGTTAACATTCCCCACCATTCTCGATTTTTAAGGAGTCGATGCGGGGATGTGTAGTGTCTGCCGCGTCCATAAACCGCTTTGCGTAAGGATAAGTTGATCGACATTTGTCACGAAATTCTGATACAATTTTTGAATCTACTTTACCCAACGAACCGTCAGTTAACGCCTCTAAAATTTCTCCACAAGTCTGAAATGTTAAAAAAATGAGTACATTTAGTTGCCGTAAAGAAACATGTAATAAAAAGCAGACTATACTACTTGAACATTCATTCATGCACCACATCAATAAAAATAAAAAATAAAATAAAAATAACACATTCCCCACCTCAATAGATAAATCTTTCATATCTTTCGGTAAAGCTGTAACGAGCTGGACGGCTCTATTTTGTTCTTCTGGTTTCAAATAGTTTAGCATCTGGGCACCTAATCAGGCACCGGAAAAAACAGAACATATAATTAGAAATTGAAATTTAACAGAATAACATATCTAAACATATAATTATTTCATCTATTTAGCTGTAACTCCGCCACTGCTTGCATGAATGCATGGTGTGTTTTGTGTTCTATGTTGTAAGCAAGCAATTCCGCATAATACAATAATAATATTAGTGCAAACCAATTTTAACTACAAGCATCACAAGGACCAAATAGGAACGTAGACACTCGAGACGCTGATTGTCGATATCAATTCTACTTCAACTTATTCAACTATTGCAGTTAGCAGTCAGAAACAACTGCGTGCTCCTTTAAATCCGCAAACCTCATGATTAAAAGTTGTTAATTCACACCACTTTCCATTGCAATTTGCAACACACACAAAGCGCAGCGATTCTAAAGCGGCTTTGATTGCTCTACATGTGTCTGTCTACAGTGTGCCTGCATAGCAACTCAAGTCACTTTTGCTCTTAAATGATCCATTTAACTTGAGCCGTAACATTCCACACAAATTGCCTTCGAGCAATTGTACTGGTGGTAGACAGTGGTTAAAGGCAACACATACAGAACACATTCATGATATTTATATCCTCATCCACGTATGATGTAGTTCGTTTGGTTCTCTCATGCAGGTGTATCTGTAGTATGTGCTTACAAAATTTCATTATTGCAGATTGCATTATTATTATTACATACACACTTTATACATAGAGATATATGCACATACACCGTTTGTCTTGTCTCTCCTAATCTTTCAAAGTATTCGGCTCATTGTGATTTTATAATAAATTGTTTAAGCAAGGCCAAAACATTCAGCTGAATACAGGGAGTGAAGCACAATGCTATTAATCCATAGCTCTGTGCTTTGCAGTCGTGGTATTGTACAAATCTCAAAGTACACCTTACTACACACATAATTGCTCTATGAATAAACTTTGGCATGGGTATAACATGTTCTCAAGTGTATAAGAGACTCTCTTGCTTTTGTGCTATACACAATGGCACACTATTATTACTCTTGTGTTGTACTCACTAATTCCACACGCTTCCACACTCAGAACGTTGTTTCTGTCGATGTACAACTAACCTACTGGTAAAGAAATACATTTTGGTGTCTTGTCTATCAAACTTCGAAATCAATGCTAATTCATCATCATAACTTTGGCAAAACTTGGCAGTCAAGGTTTTTTAAACTAATTTAACAATTAGCTAATAACAAACAAACAATAAAACCTCCCTGCACACATGAACCTACTGCTAAACACGAAATGTATTTTTAAACTCGAAAGGAAACTAAAAGTATACGTTGCAATTCCCATTATTTGTCTTACTATGTAAATAATTCATGCTGTGTACTTTTTAATTTATTCAGGCTAGCTCAACTCTCCAACAATATTGCCTCCCTACCTACCTTCCATTATCTGTATGCAAATAACGCTCGCATTTCGCCCATTGAATAAACGACACTATGTACTTGGGTTTAGTGTAATGATAATGGGGGAATGCGAATGAATGACTGTGTTGTAGTTGTGTGTGCTTGTATGTAGTGCGACTTAAATGTTGACTCACAGAATCCCCAATTCCTTTTTAATAATATTATTATGTACTTACATTGACCACCATGAAATCGGTTAACCTCCATGACAAACACAGAAAAAAAAGTTAATCATATGGAAAGTAGCTAATTCTGATTTATGTGTGAAGGTCATCTAAACTGAAAACAGGTGTCATCTCATTTCAATACGCTACTTAAATACACTCCGCTTTAAAACACAGGCACGACGTCAGTACCACAACTTGGCTTTTAAATCTCTGTCGTACTCTCATTTCGATGCTGTACTTAACATTTAAACAACAGTAAAGTACCTCGAACAAAGAGTATTAATGATTTGTCCCCATGCTATAGCCTCAGGCAACAACTTGGTTTTAATCTGCGGACTTAACTATCAGTAAGAAACCTTAATACATGGTCAGAAAAGTTGATTTCATAATGGAGTGATATTATATTTTAATATCAGGTGTCGACAAATAAGGGGGAGAGAATGACTGGCTTGAAGAAGTGGTCGTTGAGAATTAGACGCTTGTACTTGTACACAAACAGTATACAGAACAATAGACAAGACACACGACATGAGCCAGGTACATGTATATCTACGAAACGTGAGTGACTGCGTGTGAGAAGAAAATGAGAATGTAAAACGCCTTTATTATCACAGGCCACGAAATGTCTAACTCGAAAAGAATTTTAAATCATTGATAAAAGTCACAGTTGCTCCTGCTAATAAAATACTTGCAGCTTCTAGCTCAAAGCGCTACAGGGCTACTTAGGTTAACTTTGTTAGAATTGCATACTGGTTAGAGTTGGAATTATTCTAGGAATGTGCGAAGTGCAAAAAATGTATAGTGTAGCTAGACTAAAAGTAAAACTGAGGGTTTAAGATTTAAATAATTGTATCACAGCATGTGCATTGGAGTTGATGTTTAAGAAAAGCTTACCAGCAAGAACACGAGGAAGAGATTTCGAATGGACATTTATATACTCAGCGTTGATCTCTAGCAAACTCTTTCCGCTATAAATTTTGTCCATTTCTTGTCTTATAAACAGAGGCAATGGCTCCGGAAGACCGCTCACTCTGTAAGAATCATTGCCGGAAACATAAGCATGAGGTCATTAGGAGATTACTTATTATTACCACAAGTTATTATCACTCAACTCATCTACAACACATTCCTTCTTCTTTTGCCATTGTTCACTCACATTACAAGACATGCAGACAGTAAGACAAATTGATGATTATCGCAAAGCAATGATTACCTGGAGGCCATTGTTTGATGGAACCGTATGAGTTGTTTGTGAAGCTTGGGATGATCCGGTTGAATCTTGTGTGCTCTTTTGATACTTTGCAACATAAGAAGGGGTTTATCTGCAAACAGCAAAAAAATATTTCATTATATAAAACCACCACAAGTCCATAACAGTCAAGTTATTTAATGCTATAACTCTCCTAGCTCCTATCACTACCACTACTAATAACATATAATCATTTTTCAATCAGCTATCATGTACTTTGATAAACCTCACGCTGCAGTGCACATATTTACAACCATTTTTGCATTGCACGCATGCCTAATTTTAGCTCACTATTGACAATCAACAGCTTCTACTCTGCTACCGCAAAACTTGCTTGTTGCTATTGTTGTTTGTTATTGCCTCCTCCCTTTGTCTCGACACATGTTTCATTGTTTACTTTGAGCATTCCAACATTATTCAAAAAGTTACGGCTGTGTACTGTACCTTTACGACTGTAAATTTCATATGCAAGCAAGTGAGTTTCAATACTACTTGATGCGAACGACTGTAGAGGAAGCAGGAACTTAATTGCTGTTTGAAGAGGTTCATTCGCCGAAGCTAGCTTTTCTGGTAAAAGTTCTTCGGACGGTGGAGGATGATTTTCCCCGTCTTCCGACGAATTTTGTTTAGACTTGGCGTGTTGTTCTTTCTTTTCGGCCGCCGCGGCTGCAGCCTATATATAATAAAAACAATCACACACTGTTTCCTCATATCTCAATTCAGTGCCTTACATTTCCCCACGACTTGAATAAACTTGTCTTTACACGACAGATTAATTATTAAAACGTTTTAATGTTCTTTCCATATGAAATAAAAACAACGCGGGATCAAAAATAAATAAGCAGGATCAAAATTTCAATAGACGTTAGCCTTCGTATCAACCCGCCTGCACGAACACTGTATGTGTACAGCGATGAAAAATACACATTTTCCATTTTAGTATTGCGGGAGCGAAACGTAGGAAAAGACAATTACATTTTAGCTGTATAATAGGTCTGGGATCGGACAGGTTTTATAAGTTACATTATACAAGGTCTTGTAGACCTTTTTATCACAATGTCACACTGGGGAAAAACGTTCATGCCTGACCTCGACCGAATAGACCAGTCTTCAATACCTGCCAGGGGATACAGATAAAGTCCAGTTCGAAGATTCAATAGCCGACGCTCTAAGTTGGAGGACGAATAAGGTATACACTGGCCAAAGCCCGAGACCTCTATTGAGGGAGACACCATCGGAGATCAGCCAACACAAAGAGACCATACCCTCTGAAGAGGAGATAGCCTAGACCGAATTCTTACAACTATCAGAAGTCAAAGGAATCAATACTTTAAGCCGACGGAATCATGAAGCCCTTAAAGTTTAAAGAGTCGTTGGTCGAAGTCCTAAGAGACCCTAATATAATATTACCCTTGCATGCAATATCTCTATAAAGTGTCAATTGATGGTATGTACATATTCAGATGGTATAATCTCTAATCTAGTTGTATTTAGGCATTTATGAATAGAAAAATACATTTATATATGCAGTTGTGCGGCATCTCAGCTTTATCAGCTTTCAAAATCAGCTCTCATAAAATCTGATTTTCGTTGAATGTCATTTGATTTTACATTACATTCAAGTAGTTTAAAATTAATCATGCAAGGCGAATGAAAGCTACATAATATGCAAGGATATGTAAGGGTCTCTTTGGATTGCGGATAGTCTGACATCGTGTCGGCTGTATAACTTCAGTCATGCATTGGCTATTCGACTATTAGAGAATTGGCAGATGTCGGGTAGTGTCTTCCTCAGCCGAAGTCGGATTCGGACTTCGGTCACATTGAACATTATTGGTCTGACTTTGGGCGTCGACTATTGGGTCTTCGAAACTCGGTAGCCGGGTTGTCGAACCCAATGTCATCAGAATCCCCGTAGTTTATTGGAGACATACAACTTCGTGTATTTGAGACTTTCTAGTAGGTCGACGTCGGATATTGAGGTGGAGTCGATCATTTGAAAACTTTACCTGTTGTTCTAATTCAGCCTTTCTCCTGGCTTTTCTTTGTTTATTTTTGAGTTTCTTGAGCTCCGCCGGTGTCAAATTGTCTAAAAATAAATAAAAGCATAGGCTCATAAATACCAATACAAGTCATTGAAATACAAAACACAAGTAATCGCTTAGCAGCATACATTATTCCAAGTGAGAGAATTCGATTTTACATGCGTTACAATAAACAATGATAATATGTTATTTATGGAGACTTTCTCTATATACAACTCTCGTATTACGTAGGTATATTAGAACTGGTATCACACAATACATCAAAACACTTATTTGTAATGGTGAGACGATTTAAGCAGTATAAAAGTCAAAAAAATCTATCAGTTTGTGCAAGTCGAAGCATGTCATAATAAGTCTTTGTCCACAACATTTATTTACTCATTGTTGCATGCAGAACATGTAATGTGCGTCTATTGATATTTATGCACGTATAGTAAGCAGGATGTTATCTGTAACAATATCAGCTCCTGTAGTAATACGAGTACAAATGAATGAATGAATGAATGAGTTTGTGGAAGTAGGTAAAAGTAAAAACCTTTTTGTTCCTTTGGCACATTAAATATTCAGTTGATAGTGTCTCGTAATTATGAATATGATGTATGTAGGCTGATTGTTAGTTAGTTTAGCAAGAACAAGAGGATAGTTTTATAATAGTCACAAAAGAGGAAAAACGAACACAAACGATTTGTTTACTACTTACTAGAAATAATATACATAGTGGTGCTGATAAGTCTGCAGCTTAAAGCTCACACACTCACACAGTTTTGATCCACACAGGATAAAATTAATGCTCCACATTACTTTCCTCTGATTCAGGAAAGAGAAACTCTTTTACTGAACATAATATCTGAAGACTGACAATACATGTATACCTAAGAGCCGAATGAAACCATATGGGGTACTCTAGGTTAGTTGATAGGATATTGCTCGCATTATTAGATAAAATAAGTTCTCATGTACATAATAAAGTTATATCTGCGCTGCAACGAGTGTTATAGCAGAACTAACGCTATCCTAGCAAAAAACTAAAGAAAACATTCAAAGAAACTCATGAGCACGTCCTCAGACTCAATGCTCTGTTTCCAACCAAACTTGACAAGTCGAGAGACGATCACGCAGCAGCATTATTTGCACTACGCTACACAAAACACAATCGACGCGCACAAAAGTCTAATAAACTCTACCCAAAAAATTAATGAAGCTAACAACAAATGGATTTTTATTTGTAGCTTGGCTTAGCCACACAATTGCGTGTTTTTTGTCATAGGCATGGTTTATACTTACCTACTGCAAGACAATCAGCTCAGCACTGGAAATTGCAGGTTACAATTCTCATTTCACTATCATTATTATTACATGTGTAGCACTCATTCAGAATCAATGCTCAGACGACATGATATTGCGATATTCGCTCACTTTGCAAAAACGCATTTCATCATTAAATTAAATTACGCTGATTTGACAAAGTCGCCAGATTGCTACTGAGAATCTAGAAAGCTGTAGAGTTGACACTTTGAACGACACTATCATACGACATTTCACACATTGAAAAATGCTCTGATTTAAAAAAAGATATCTACACACATACGTTTTCATTAACTACTCAGTTAATGAACCTTTTCCATTTTCTATTTAGATATCCATTGTGAATTGTATATGTTAGTGCAAAAATCTACAACGCGAAAGTCATTTAGCAACAGGAATGAAACTGCATACAAGATTACATGATTAATGTTGCTATTATAAATTGTATAATTGTATCCCAAGCAATTTCTTATGAAAATCATAAAAAATAACCCTCATAGTGTTCACTAAGGTACAACTTCTACGGTTTCTTATTAAAGACATATCATAATTTTAAAAGTGTAGCACATAATATGCAATTACATGCTTAGCTAAAGTTAAATGGTCTATTTGACAAGATTTGGAAGCCCGGAAGGCAATCAGAGAGTTGTTTGAAGGATATAATTATTTCACAGAGCAAGAGCATACTACACACATCCATCATACATACATAAACTTTTAACTTAACCTATACCTAACCTCACTGTACTTATCACACATAATAATAAATAAGTAATTGGATAAAAAATACTCTAAGAAAAGTCTACCTAGGCGACTTTTGTTGCGTCACTCATACATTATGAAAAATAGTGCATGGTCACAGTCAGCCGGGTGAAATCAATGCATTAATAAATGCAAAGCGGCCTACAAACACATTCTAACTGACATAATGCATCTAAAACTTTGCTCACTCAATTGGATAATATCCTACGTACACCGTAGTTCCTACAACTACAAGGCACTTGTAAAAAGATAATGGCCACACAATAGTTAAGGCAGTCAAAGTAATAGCAGAATCAAAACCACCTTAGGTATGCCCACCTATTCCATTGTGTGTGACCATTCCAAGTTGGCGATGCACAAACACTGCATGTTTGAAAACATTCCTTCAACAAATCTATTACAATTACAAAGCTACCTACCTATCTACTGAATAATAAGTGTACCTAATACATAAAAAGCAGTAGGTACACATTTATCATATAATATATCACAGCTATACTCTAACAGAGGGATGTGCTATGCAATATCTTGAGATACACATTTGCTCTACACATACCTCTGTACGGTAGTTTACAATGCTCATGAGATTAAGGTAGTTAATACAATAAAGTTTTAACAGGTAGAGAAGGTAATATCAGATTGTTGCCTAATAAAACTAAAGACGCTTTATATAACGACCTATGTACTTTGTTTGTGTTTATACACACTATTTGTGCACTTTTCTGCAGACAGATTTAATATTATTATTATTACCCCTACCACCACCACCACCAGCACAGTTACAATAATAAAATATAGTAATAGTATCTGCACGGAACTACAGTCTATTGAAAAATGCTAGTCAATGTTTTTGGGTTTTTATACCTACTACCTTAATAAAGCAATCATAATTCAAAGAGTCTTGATATTGATATTGATAGCATGGCTGAAGGTATGACACCTTTATTTTATTTTATCGTTCAATGAAGTAAGGTAAGAGCTAAGGAACAATACTGCACTTATCTTGTAAAACAATTACTTCCACAAATGCACAGCCGTAGCCGCCCAATATTTTTAGTAAATGTGCTATAAATATATTTAGCTACAATCTACTATTACAGATAAGAGGAATGTAGCTACTATCGAAACACATTGTGTACACTTAAATAACACGTAAAAGCAGTGCATTTCAGTAGTTGTTCAGAGTAGTCACCCTTGAAACGATCAAGACTGGTTTTTGATTTGTTGTGAACTGTGTTGAGATCCTTTCCAAAAACATGAAAATCGATACTTTTTCATGTAAAAGCACATTGCCAGTCTCATAACATGTTTGCCATACAATGCAAGAAACAAGATACAACTCTACTACACCATGACTCTGAACCAATTCAATTTGCCTACAAGTACACCGACACTGAATATTAAATATATACTAGGCTTCTTGCATACAATTTCATGTTGTTATTATTACAAACTTATTTACGATAGAAATAACTCGCACGGATTGGGATAAATATACCTTTGTGTCATTTTGGACAAATCATGTCTCATTGAAACGTTCATAGAGTGATGAATTGAATTGTTGCTGTGTCCTAACAGACTTTTAGAAGAAATAGGAAAAGAAGTTAGCTAAGCTCGTTTTCAACTCAACCGTTGGCCTTGCCAAGGTCAGAATTCCCCAATGAGATAATACGATTTAGTGTGAGTACTACGACTATACGAGCAATGTTCTTGCTTAGCATTCTCTACACACTGAGTTACAACTTGTAAGAATTACTTAGGTACTGCTTGAACGACTCAAAGGAAAATCCTAAACCTTCCTTTCTCAAAAATATAAATAAGGTTTGCGCTCAGACACAATCCCATTGTGATGAACCACCCACCTGTTCACATTTTTATAGATCGCTTAACGTGATTCCCAAAGATGTAAATTCAACAATTAAATTACGTGAATGCAAGGAGACACAAATGCACAAGAGACGAGGACTTTTCTGCTCACTGACTTCACATAAGCCATACAACAATTCAATTCACACACAGACACAACCAACAAGCACCCAAATAAAATGAACATTCGTTTCTCCATATTATTATCATAGTACAACGAACATAAGCGCAGAGCATTTAAATTTGCATATTATAATATTATGTACATGATGACAATCATAGTGCGAAAGCGTCACGAATTCAAAACAAATGTCTACCAGTTTCTTTCAAAGCCTATTTTGACACTCATGTCTGTAAATGCTGAGCCAGTACACATAATACGCATGTTTATCGACATGAATCAAAATTTGAGACGGTGACGCTCCACTGCTAGCAGCAGTGCCATAGTGCTGCTCATTGATTTGATTAGGATGTACTACATTAAACTTCAGTCAGAATTATGTCTAGTTCGGGAGTAAAAGCAAAAAAGTAATGAAATCAAACCGTGCGAAATGGAAGTCAAGTCAGCCTAAAACTTTTAGCACTGAGCCAACTGTGTGTATCATTCGACCTACTCGACATGGAACATTTACTTTTATTTAAATGGAAATATTCTCCGAAAACGTCTAACGTGTGAGTTTGTTGCTCGTTGCAACAAGTTGACTATTACGAAGTAGCCCACCGAAGCAAATGAAATGACTGAACTGACAACTGACTCACACGTTTTGCCTGATGAGCTGAATAAAATTATGTATAAACAATTAATTTCCTTTATAGAATTTATCACTTTTACTACTTATGCGGTAAACTGCAAGATATTATGTACTAAAGGTAACTGTCAATACTATCACATAATAACCAGCACATACAACTACATCCTATTATCATACATATTTTATTCTAGTTTGTAGCTACCTAAACATTATACCTTTTACCACTCATCCATAATTGTGTTATGTATCAATACAATATCTTCTATATTCTACTACCGAGTCGTCGCTACTTTTGCAAGGAAGATAAGAAAATACAAGTAAAAAGGGGAAGGAAAAAAACACATCGACGGCACGAAAAGCTAAGATTCCTAAAGTCCAACTAACATAACATAAGGCAATTACGTATCAGATTTTATGCTAAGAACCACCTCTGAGCACCAGTTGTACATTTATAATTATTATGTAAATTGCCATCAATAACTAATTCAAATTCATAATCGTCCTAACTACTAGTTTCGTTATCACACATAGACAGCTAATGCAGTAGAGCAGTGTGTGATGATTAAATTATTTTATTATTGGTACGTATGTATGTACAAGCCAAGGTAGTAGTGCATGGCGGTAGTGCTTGTAGTAGTCTAGCCGTACAGTCAACAGTCGCATCCTGTTTTCCGTTTTACCTAAAAGAAAACCACGTCAGTAGGTGCAGATAGCATGTACAATCAAATCCCATGCACCAACAGCCAACAACCTATTCGTGATAAACGAAGGCAAAGGCACCTGAAGAAAGTTCATGTTAAGAATACAGTATTAAGGACAAGGGCCAGTCTGACACTTGAGTAGCAACTTCAACACATCTAACCAACACTAACTATCACATCAACTAACTAACTTCCACATTGTTGCAAAGCAAAGAGCTACTACCGCACTTGCCATAAAATGTCCGCGTCACTCTCTCCCTCCAGTCACCAGTAGTTCTTCCACTACCACTATCTGCCACTATTTCACTATTTGTATTATTCGCATCAAAATCTGCTGGTTGCATTTCCATTTGCATTACTAAACGACTTTATAACAACTGCAGTAGTAACTAGTAACTAAATAATGCAAGTAAGACAATAATAATATCATACTGTATAATAATATCATGGTAAACACTAAACACTAAGCAAGCACTACACGTCAAGTCAAAATCTACATTTATTTCAAAAGTCATAACTTGTAACTTTCTGCATACACATTAAGGATTCTAATCTCATGCAAGACGGAAGAACAAAAATACATTTTTGTTTCACTCTATTTCGACTCAGAGTCCGAGTTGACTCTGTAAACTACTTGCTGTACTCATTTCCATTCTTCTACCTTTTAGCTCTCCAACACACATGCATATATTTTATAAGTATATGTTATAGTATGCACATATCCATGCGTCCAAAACCTTCTCTGTGTTATGGCATTACAGCACTACTATTATAAAAACGCACATTATCCTATTTATTTATGTATTATACATTTTATATTGAAATGAGTCGTGCTCAGTTTTCAGTCGTATATTTCTTTTATGTACAATACATAGCTACATTATATTTTCAGTAGGTAGTCAATTTACAGTGAGCAAAGCTTTCATTATCAACTGCAAATACAAATAAGATCTGTATATGCACAGACGAGCTAATAGAAATAAGAATAAGCTAATGCTTGCAAAACACTAAAATAGACAGTGCAAAGGCTTTCTGATTAAGTAGGCATCGGTCCCCAACACACTTAACACACTTAATTTCGCTCCTATCCCATATTTTATGACTTTGCTCAGATTACTGACTTATACACACAGACACATTGCTGATTTTACTTTGTGCATGTGCCCATTGCCCAGTCGTTGTCAGTACAACACGACGACCACAGTTTTTGGCTAATGAAAGTAGACTAAGGTAGATTTCAGTGTAAATTAGTGGACTGCATTGAATTTTGGAATTCTTGTTCAATGTGTCATGTGCCTATTCTCAAATAATTCCGAATGATTTTTTCCTACTGATAAAAATGTTAACAGTCAATAGTGTACACTATTGAACACGATTGTCGACAGGTTTAGGTTTATAGCTAATGCATTTTACATCAGCGCCGTGTGCTTGGTACAATTTCATTCAACTAACAACATAATTGGAGATATGTCTGCGTAGCACAGAGTAAAGTGGCGATCACAAAAACTCTAATCTACTCCAATCCAAAGACAATGTTTTCAGAAACTTGTAACTTTAAAAGTCAACTTAGGTATTATGCTATTGCGTAAGTGGAATTGTACTTACAATTGGACGCAATGGTCGACACAAATCAGGGTGCATTTTATATTATTATTATTATGCTGAGTGAGTCAGTTGAGTGTTGTCCTAGGTATCTCACATTATTATAAAAAAAATTATATGAATAACATGAAAGCCTGGGCATTGTCATCATCATTACCTAAAAGTGTTAACAGACTAAAAGATCAGCAAGAGAGCAAAATATTCCTTACATGTTCATACACATATCATAATGATCCAACACTACCTTAAAAGTATCACAAAGATGAATAATATTCATAATAGGTTTACTACAACTTTTTGGGTATAACAATAATTCAGTCGCTGCAATATGCAGCGCAGTGAAAAATGAAAAAGATTGAGACAATTTCCCCAAATAGCAGGTCCCTATATTATTGTACCTACTACCTCGTACAAAAATACAATGGTGAATACGTAACAGTAAATAATACTACGCTAGAAAAAACCACAAACGTGTGTGTGACTTGTGTGAGTGAATAGAATCGCATGCTACGAATGTGTGGAGCAAAGAAACAGTTCAATTTGTCTGCAAGCAAATAAGTAATAGGAATAGAAATAATAATAATAAGCGACTTTAGTAATAACAAGAAAACCCAAGCCAAGCAAGGCAAAGAGTATCTACCAGGAAGGAAGGTAGATATAATATATTATGGCAGTAGTGGGAGTAAGAAAGAATATAGCAGAAAAACAACAAAATAAAAGCTAAAGTTGTCTTAGAAGCTTTAGAACCACAGGTTTACAACATGTTTAAGACGTTCGCTGTACTGTGTAGTTCCAACTTTTTACTGTGTTTCTGTTTCACTATAATCTACCTTTGCATTGTAGGCTGATATCATTATTGCAGTGTGGAAGTTCTTTCTAAGTAAGTGAGTAAGCAAGGCATAGGCCAGCTTGATTACATTTTAAATTCCTTGGATTAACAATACATTCCATTAGGCAGGGATAGGCAATTGCCTATCTGACTTGTCTCGCTAATATCTAAATCTTTGTATGTACATACTTGTAATGTGTATGAATGACGTATGATACGTAATGCACATAGCTAGCTGTAGCTAGTATCTAATATCTGGTGTAATACCTACCTACCTGCATTTGTATGTTATGTAGATGTGAGACTGCATTGTTTTTATATAGAAGTGAACACGTATTGAAGCATTCTCGTCAAATGCACAACATTCGTACAAATACCACAGAACAGAATATTATATATGATTATACATTATAATAGTAAACAACTTAAGTATTTTATGATGGTTTGTGTTATGTTGTGTATTTTCTTTGGGACTTGGGAGCTTTAAAGCGAGGCAAGGCAAGACAAGGCAAAAGGCAACCTGTGAAGTTTAGAGGAATTAAGTTGACTTGGCCCCAGAGACTATCTGTGGCAGTACCCATTACAGTTTTATACTTGTTCTGTGTCGGCCTCAACAGCAACAACTCCCTGTTCTGTCGTTCTCAGTCCATTCTCGTGCAACAATCAGTCAGTCAGTTCGTCGTTGTCGCTCAGGTAGGAAACATACAGTTTTTCTCTCCTTCCACAACAATACTACATCAACATGATCACCTGACGATCACTTGTGTACACCACGGCCGCTAATAATAATATTACTATACGATCCTTTAGAAATTATAACAAACCTCCAACAATCACAGAATCACACATTCGTTTGTTTGTCTTGGACGAGTGAGACTAGGGACTATCGAGTTGTGTGCCTCTTGTACCTACCTAACGTAACTTATCATTTTCATTGTTGATTTTACTTGCACACATCACATCACATCACACAAGACACAACACACACTTCATGTAGACCAGCCTCACGTCAAAAGACGTTTCTTCCTTCTCATTACAATTTTCCAACAAACCAACAACTTCCATATCAACAACCACCGCCGACCCAGTCGTTTTGTAGCAGTTACTATTTACTTTAATATGACTAGGCCTCCTATTATTTGTTTCCGCTAAAGATCTACTCATAAATAAATATACACGACATTATCATTATCATTACTGTGTGATAACTCAATTTTCACGTTTAGTGCTCGCCGTAAGGAGCCTTATAGCTTTGTCTTTCTTCTATAATCGATTCCAGATCTACAATCGTCTGAAAATGCAATTAATTCGCATGCAACACAATTACTACGGCTACAAAACAACGAGCAGCAGCGCGTAAACCGAGTGTCAGTGTTTTATTACAATAATCCCGGTGTCATTTCTATTCATATTTAACTAAATTGCTATTTGTGAATTCATATATACATACAAACAGACAGAGGCTTATTAACATTGACCATTGCATCTAATTGGCAAAGGCAAGGTATTAGCGAGTAAGTAAACTTATTAATTTTCTTGGAAGAATATCATTAGTGTGCGTCAGCATCTCTAACGACTACTTAAAAAACTCACGGTAGAAAATCTGTGAGCTAAGAGCCAAGTCGTACTTCCCAAGTGTATAATAATGTTATTGCCTTGTTGTAAGTAGTGATTGACTGATGTCATGATTACCGAATCTCTTGGCATAAACTCTGCAACACTTACATCATCAAAGGAATTAAAAAAGGATAAACTCCTACCAGTGACAAGATACCATTCTGCAGTTTCGAAGTTTGCAAGAAGAATACATCTACCTACCTGACGAGGAAACCATTTGGTTTTTATTACGGAACAGAAAAACAGTGTGAAATTTTTTTGACTGTTGCTTTGTTTACTACTGACAGGAGCAACGAAAACGAGCAAAAACTCCACTAAGGTTTAGACACACGAGAACTGAAGAAAAGGAGTGTTTCGCAGGAATGACAAGGACTACAGTCTGTTCTTGTGGTTGACAAATTGTACGCGGCTGATGATGTGATGGTAGTGATAAGCACGAGAGTTGAAATTTTTAGTATCGCCGTGACGACTCACAACGAAGCCCATTACAGTGCTTATTGTTAGCAAATGCTACAGAGTTTTTGTGTGCAAATATTTGCTATAATACTCCACACACGTGGGCCACTTCATTTCCAAACAGTTTCTCTAAAAACTACTTGAGGATCAGCCAGCAGCATTCTCATTTGCTGGATTGGCTTGATCTGAGACGTGTGATCAAAACATTTGTCTATAAACTCCTCCATTTCATCACAACAAAATAATTGCCCAAAATATCATTAGTAAAGCCAAGGAGTTGATCTGGAGGAACGAAGGTTCCACATGAGTGCAAGTTGGATACACAGTTGAATCTTTATCTCACCTCCGACAGATTACTGGTGGCAAGGTAAGGTGGAGTCAAAACGGACTCGTTTTCTTTCATTTCTCATTACGATTATATAATGTACCTAATTACATCTTCCACATGATATATTATGTGCACTGCATTGTATGTGTGTTATGAATTTTATGTGCGACATGTTATGCTCGACTGGTTATAAAGAAACAATTATTGAACATTAGATACGCACACTGTTAGCCATGCATCTGCACATTGGTACTATAATTGAAAATCACACAGAAAACGTGGTTTGAGTAGTTGGGCATGGCTGTTTGCCGATAGAAGAGTAAGTGGCAGTAGTGGTCGACAATTATGAGTACGTATTTTACAATTTGCATACCTAACTCTAACTGCAGACATGACATTATTCGTAGCAACACAATTACATACACAGCATCTCACAACGTAACACAATGCAAATGAACCACTAGAATAGGAAAAATACAACTATTCATGTCTACAGAGGTATGCACACACACATCATAATAATAATATAAATACATGCATAATCATATAATGGTAGCAGAATGCAGAAGTAGCAGCTAGTACTCGTACCAGTTGAATGACCCAATACATAGTCATACCAACAATAACGAAGAATTCACAAACCTGTTTTCTGTAGGTACTCAAGTGTGCGATACATTATGATAACTTGTGTTTATCATATAATAGAACTAACTTTGCGTTTCTTACTTAGATTCGAACACAAGGCGACATTGACTTTTCCTTCCCTATTCGTTGTTAACTTGTTCGGTTTCACTCCATACCGCATTCAAATGCTTTTTAACTTTAACTTTAACACAGGAGCACCAACTACCTAACACCAGCTTTAACGGAAACCACTCCTAGATAGACACACTACTACTACAGAATCACTTTTGCAATTTGCAATGCACCTAGTCATTTTATGATGATGAGTCTCTCTCTCTCTCTCAGCAAACGACATTTACATTACTCGCTATATACTTTATTTGTCCTTATCATTTTTCTAATTTTGCTCTTGCTCTTCTTTGTCTCATTTCTGCCATTTGCTCCAACACTAATCTCAACTTTCTGATGTACTTATTCTCAGAGCTTTTTCACTCCACATCCCTCTACCATTAATTCAATCTCTCTCTACATCAATGCAACAACACCAAACATCTTATTCAAATATCTTTTTAAATACCTTTTAAAACACAAGAAATATTTACACCCATTTATGCATATATAGTAGCAACTATATAGCAACACAACAAAAGTACCTAATACTCTAACCTCATGCTGTGTACCTACACATATACAAATCCAAGTTCATAAAACATTTCCAAAGAACAATTTAAATAACTACTCAACTACTACACAGCAGCTTAATCTCTTCAAACACATAGCGCTTGCTTTAAATTAATGAATTCCATTTGTTTCCGCTTTGCATACAAAGAAATGAGACCAAAACATGCAATGATTGCAGTCATTACACATAAATGCACTATTATTGCAATTGTAATTCTATCTATGTAGGTGTATATGATATTTAAACTACAAATGCGATTTTTACAACACACATGACATTTTACGACTGTTACTGTTACTATGGGGTAGACTGAGCATTGTAGCTACGTGTAGTACATATATCTAAATGAAAATGACGTTCAAATCGGACAGAATATAAATGAATGGAGTGTTCATTCCTTTGTGGCTGATCAATCAAATGTTATTAATTACTTTATAAAATCAGCAAAGTGTATCTTATCCATGGACAATGAACAGCATTCTCATATAATTCTATTATAATTGAAAGCAGTCACCCTGCTGAGCTCTTGCTGTTCTTCAAACCCAGTAGATGAGATACGGCTATTCTAAATAGACACGGAGACACGTACAAGTACAACTACTACACAAAGGACTCCTGCATTCAGAGATTAGTTGCTAGAAGGAGCATGCACTATTAGCACCACTACATGTTCTTATGTATGTGCTACTATTATGATGAATATTAATAGTGGTCTAGCACCAGGAGGAGTGTAGTGTAGCATATTATGTGTATAACCTCAGCTTGTCGCTCTTTCTCACTTCAATGCAATGGAGACTGGCCAATTAATGGACTCAAGTCAATCAGTTTGTCATCTCTGTTGATCATTCTCTTAAGCGACGGCTCCATTAGCCACAAAGTGATTTATGCCTTTGTCACGTTCCTATTTATCATAGATTGAGACTCAATTATTCACTATACACAGATATTAGCATTGGCTGTGTTCTTGTTCTTAACGTGTAGCATGCAAATGTATACAACTGCATACCTATATAAATACCTGTTGCACGTGGCATCTTGAATGTGAATAATTTGTATGTAATAATAATAAGTAATAAGCATTAATTTTATTGAGGTAATTGAGAAGGCGTGTAACAGTTTTTAGTTAGGCAGAGCCGAGCTTTCATTTGCAAATACAATTATAATTTCTATATTATACGCGTAGTTAATTTCTCGAGCATTGGGAGTGAACGGTCTATGAGAGAGAAAAAATGATTTTTGTGTTGTGGTGTTTTCAGGAAAGATGAAGTGGTCACAATGGCTCATGATTGCCATTTTAGTGCCATGCCTTTCGTGTCCAACGTGGACACTCAGAATACGTGATGAAGGTGAGACGGGACGAGATGTGACAGGACCGAGTAGTTCACATAGAAGAAAATCCCCCGGTAGTCGCTACTCAGAATCGCTTATCAAGCCACCTCGGCACTTATCACAAAGTCAAGTGGAACAAAAGACTGAACTTATCCCATATAATCAAGAAGATGGCTTTAAAGTCAGAGACGATGAGCCATCTGCACGCTTACCTTCTATACCCCCTTCTCTGCGAAGGAATTTTGCACGGCTCACTGCCACCACAACACAACAGCCCAGAGAATATACAACAAAACCCTTCAAAACGAAATCTTCACGCAGAAGAAAAGTTAAACGACCTCCAAAAATCAAAGCCACCACACCCAAAGCAATCGAAGAGGATTTGGGAATGGTTGACAAAATGAACTCAACTGGTGATAAAAATTTAGCTCTAGAAATTGGCGCAGATGACGGAAAATACGCTTTGATTGACAAATTCTTTGACAATAGCAACATCAAAGCCCCAGGAATCATTTCATACGCACAGAGTCAAGACTTTGCAAATGATAATGAGAAAACATTAGGAAATGTGGGAGCCAATGACATTTGGTTATCCGAGGGTCATCTCTTAGTTCTTAAGGGAGGTGATTACGATTCATCTGTGCATGACAATTGGAAACCCATCGATGACTATCAGAGAGAAAACAAACCTCCGCTCAGAATTCCTCTGGATTCAAACAATCCTCCGCCCTTCCCCGTTTTTGTCAACGAGTCAGGTCCACCAATTTTCCTAGGACCACCACCACCCTTCGGGTTGCCATATCCACCACCCGGCTTTGGAGGAAATAATTCATTTGACCCAAGTCAATTTCCACCTCCAGGACTCATTCCTTTGTTCCCTAATGGAAGTCTCCCAAGTTTCTTACCACCGCCAGGATTCAATGGAGGGAACAACTCTCTGCCACCGTTTCCATTCCCTGGACCGCATGGCGGAGTTAATGGCGGTGGCTATGGAGGGGTTAATGGTGGTGTTAATGGTGGTGTTAACGGCGGTGTTAATGGCGGTGGTTATGGCCCACCAGGTGGGCACTTTCCCTTTCCTCCTCCTGGTTTCCACAATGGATCTGGACCTCCACCATTTCCTTTCCCATTTCCTCCACCTGGACCCAATTCTAATGGAACGTTTCCACAATTTTTACCTCCGCCTCCAGGATTCAATCCGAACTTTACTGGCGGTCCACCTCCACAAGGCTTTCCCTTTTTGCCACCTTTAGTATTGAATCCGAATGACAACGAAACAGATGACCCTTCAATATTTTTACCACCTCCATATGATTTTGAATACAAGGAGAATCCAGAAACTCTGGTTCCTCCAGGTCCTTTTGCACCAGGTCTTGTTGTTCCTCCACCAAAAGACTACTACAGTGTATTCAATCGAACGGTTCACAAGAGACCACCTACTCACGCGGGACACCCACCGTTTTCAGCATCTATCCCTGGTCAACCTGGAAAACGACCACAGAGACCAAATGCCAAAAAGCCAAAATTCCCTATAACAAATCCTCCGGATGACAGTTTAGAAGCTTATCTCCCTGAAACAACACCACACCCTATAGTTACGGTGACTCCTCATACCAAAAAGCGAAAACAAAGACCTGGAAAATCGAACATAAAGGGCATTTTTGGTGCCGTTGTGCCAAAGTATACACAACAGAATAGCAAAGATGACGTGTCTGTTATTTCACCAGTTCATCCTCTTCCAGACCAAGGTGCTCTGCAGTCACCGGTCATTCTGACTCCTCGACCTTTCGTTACAACAACAACAACAACCATTGCTCCTACAACCACAACTAAAAAGTCGCTTAATTACGTGTATGTTCGAGGTAAATTAAAGACACTAGCTGAAATAGCTGCAGAGGAATCACCGGATGACGAATACGAATACGAACCCACCCCACGTCCACCCTTCGACGAACGTGGCTATCCAACAAGAATACTTGATGAAAACAACGAGCCCATACAACAATTTCCAAAGAAAAGCCCTACGCCTGAACCCCACAAGTCTTATTACTACAGCACACCTAAATATGAAAACATTTACAGTCCAACACCTTCTAAACTTAAAAATCGACCTCCACATTCTACAAGTTACACTTTCCCATCACGTCCTAGTGGTGGCGATCCGTCTCCATCTCCAATCCCTGTGAATGACGACCAAGGAATTTACATAAATCAAAACGGAAACCTTAACAATCAGTTGAGTAATCAAGGACACGTTTTGTCTCTGCACCCTAACAATAATTACCAGTCTGAGAAAGTGACACCAGTGTCAGGACCAGGTTATTACTCCCCTGTAAACAGTGGGGGTACTCGACGTCCACAACAAATACATCTAAATCAATTTGGGCAGCAACAACAGCCACAATTTCCAATTAATTCACAGCGTCAGCCACACACTTACTCTCACGGCTCCATTCCAACCAATAATAATTTGCCCACAAGGGGTGGTGGCTTTCGACCGGCTTTTGGCCCCACACCACAACAACCACCTCGTTCTCAAGTGCTCTTCCCAGGTCAAGTTACGCAATCAGGTCCCATTTACCAAAACCCATATCTTCAGCAAAATCCGCAGAATCAAGGCTACTACTCTCCTATCACTCAATACCATCAACCTCTGGATCCCAGTCAAGGCCCGTTCCACCAAAACCAATACTTCCAACCGAGTTCCAACAACGGAGGATTCCGCAGTGTGACTCGCAACAGACAACCAACTCGGGGCTATCAAAAACCTCAGCGTCAGCCTTTCTTTTTCCCTCAACAAGAACAACAGCAAGAACAACAGCAACCGCAGTCTCAACGTGGCTTCAGTCCTCAATTTGGACGATTCGTTCAACAACAATCACAATCGCCACATCCCCTCCACCAAGACATTCTTGTCAATTACAGGTGAGAAAAATTATATTTACTTTCGATAGAATACACAGCAAACAATAATAGCAATAATTGCCGTAATAATAATCACATGTTGGTCGTAATACTTTTTTCCACGGTCAGTGCTACGCATGTTATGTGTGTTTAGTATTTAGAGTATTAAGAACATGCACATAATGATACTATTGCCCTTACATTCACACTACATTTGTTGTATTATGAATCTGTGACTCTCTGTGTGAGTACCTACTTTGTTTTACGATTTCTTCACAAGCACACTACAAACTACACACGCTGTCCGCTGTCCAGACATGCACATCAAATGACATTAGTATTATGATTATAGTTTCTGTCTCAAGTCAAACTCATAGCATTCACCCTCTCGCCTCTAATATTCCATTCTATTCCATATTCATGTCATTTGAGAATTCAGAATAGCACACTGCTATTATTCGAGCAGTTTTCCCGTTCACAAAGTTACTAAGGCTGAACCTCAGCGGAAACACAACAATCAAGTTGTATACTTTTCCTTTCTCAACCCGACTGGTTTAGCGAACAATATAATAAGAAAATAGAGTGCAGAATATAAGTTCACATTGAGGGACTGTGAAATGCACACATCACATCTTTCTTGTAGACAAAGCTAATATACGATTGTTTGCTCTAATTCAAAAATATGGCCTTCACGAGTTATGAGCGAACCTAATTTCACAACCATGGCAAATAATATTATTATGTATTATTCATTCATACACCAGCTCACATAGCATGCTCTAACTCTATCTCAACTCGTTTCGACTGCAAATGAAACATTTCAATATTATTAGTAGCTTAGCTATCTTGTGTTCCTTTTCTGTAGATACGAGTGCAGATACGGACTTGTAGGGATAGCTTATACGTAGATAGAAGTATAACAATACTGCAGGCATGCTTACTGTTACACACACAATCAAGATTTATGTAGACAGAGAGACTGTGTGATGTTAATGTTGTAGCTGCAGTGTAGTGTAGCCCTGTAAAGCAAATATTATTATTAAAGCTGGGCTATATAAATATTTATAGTCGTCGAGTACATTCTTTTAGTTAGCCAACTTATTATGCTCGAAAAGTAAGTTAGTTCCTCCTGTAATTAACCTTAGCCATAGCAACTTTGGCCATAGCTGCTTGTATATCCACCACAAACATTTTTAGTGCACCACACACCGTAATGTTGTGTATGAAAACAGCTAAAACAGTTGGGCTGTGCATTACGCTCGACACTGCAATCTAAGTCGCTTTTATGACTCTTACGTTATCTTATAGGCACTCACTCACAAGTCACAAACTCACAAGTCACAAGGAGCATTTGGTGCACAAGCATTAGGAGTAGAGTAGCAGATAGTTGGTATAGAAATACATTTGAGATAAATGTAAATGCTTATATGCACTGACCCCACCTCTCTCTTTCCTTCTCCAAATTCTTCATAATCATGTCATGCAGCAACACTACGAAAGAATACAACTCTGCATTCAGCATTCATGGAAAAAATCAACTCGATTAATAATTGGCAATACAATTATGATGGGGCGGCATTCAATTTTTTCAATTTAGAGACCTTATTGTTGCTACCAGCAGCACAATCACTTGCATTCATCTCTCTCAGATCATGTTTTTCATTCTGAACACAAATAAATAATCTTGTATCAATTGTCTCAATACTAAACGGCTGCCTCCTAATATTATTCCAATCTGCCAGAGCAACACACATACCTAAACAAGTTCCTACCACACCAGCTTCATTTCAAACGTATATTTGACTTTTGCAACAGAAATTCGTATTCACTCCGTGTGTTGAGTTGTCATTGACCAGATTTAGAATTAATTAACATTATCTCTGTCATAATTTAATCATTCATTGTGTACATGTGTATGTGCAAAATCTTATAAGAACATAATTTCTACGTTCGCTGCGTAATAATGAAGCAAAAACAAAATGACTCGGTCATAATAGCAAATTAACGTTCAAGAGGGAGAGAGAGAGAGAGAGATAGAGAGACATACAATACACATATTTACCGATGTTTTATCTTTTAGCTAATGACTGTGTAGAATTGAACAGTGTGCTCTGACTCTCAAGAAATATCTGATTTAGTCGACTCATTGTGAGTATTGCAGCGTTTCAGTTTTTGGGAACGTGCGTATACAGGTTAGGAAATTATGAATGAATGCATAGCAAATTCTACATAGCATATCTCCACATACAAGATACAACACAACAAGTTAGTTAATATGTAAGTCTAAATGTAGAGTAGGGGAGGTATACAGAGATAAACATACGTATTCGTAATAAAGTAAGTGCAGACTACTAACTACACACATTACAAACTTGTGCTGCCTACACAGCCTACATTTAATCATGATGATTATGGGATGATGTGAGACAATGCGTTGAAAGCATACTGCTCTATGTTAACCACAGAGTAAGTAATGAGCATTAAAGTAATTGTAGATTGTAGTCTAATTCACTTGCTATATTACAGGAGAATTAAACTCAGAGCTCTAAACGACACACAATAGGCCAAATTGCTAGTCATAATAGTTTGGCAGAGATGACGATAATTATTGTCATGATGGAAATGAGACTTATGAGACAGGTATACAAAGGATGGCTGCGACATAATGTAGCAACAGGTTGAAAAGTAATGCGTCCTGTTATTTTTCCAAACAGAGAGCCACTTCCTCAATACAACACCGAGTCCGAAGCCGTGACGACAAGAACAATTTTAAAAGCGGGTCCCAGCCCTTCGTCGCCACCACAGAACTTACAGAGCAGTAAACCTGGACCCCCAGGTCTCTTACCCGACGGAAGCTACTACTCGTTTCAGCGAGGAGGACCTGGAGGCTTCAGCTACAAAATTCATCTGTAGTCTCCCCTGCAAAAGGCCCATGAAGCCAATTCTTCACAAAAGCCAATGATACTCTACCCACTGTCTCTATGTATTACAATATTATTGATTATGAAATGACTGTTGTTCTCCTCTGTAGAAATAGAAAAAGTGATCTTAACTAGACTGTTCTGTTGAGAAGTGGCTATCTACAACACTGCACCAGATTGTGCACTACATTACACTAATGGTTATTCGTGAAAAACTCGATTACACTCAATTAGCTGACAAGAATGTGCAACGAACGAACAAACCCTTGTGAATGCCATGAGATTATCTATCATAGAGTTACACTACATTCTTATATATACCTATTCTGCTACAGTTTTATCAACTCTGTACTTCTGCTACTGCCAATCTGATCTGTTCCACCTTTTACATTTATTAGAACAAAACTTGTAGAGAATAGCAGTTGTTTAGTTGACCAAGGGTTTTTAAAAGAAAATATCGTCGTTGTATGCGTTGTAATCGTAACTGCAGCAAAGCAAGTGATACTAGTGACAATGAAAGGGAATGGAAGGAAGTCGTACAAACAAACAGACGCAGACCAGTGAGCATATTATTATATAAAAGTTGTATTATTTAGTGAATATTATTAATGACTGTAGTATACAACGACTGAAGGGTAGGTACTTGCAGTTGCAGCATAGTAGACTGTGTATTATGTATGTAGATACATTACAGTAGATCTTGCTAGCAATCGCCACAACAACACAGCAAAACGCACATAGCTACACACAAACATAGTCAAGCCAAACTTCAAACTTAAGCCAAGTGTCCCATTCTATGTGCATAATACAATTGTGCAAAAGTGTTATAATCTGTGCACTATATTATATTATATGTGTTACATGCTATGTCTAATGTCTCCCAGTGAACAAAGAGTTATCTACAACATAACAGTTTGTGCTTCAAGTACGTAGTCCAATTTTGAAAACAACCAAGTCAGATTGAGATTGACTATCGTTGTTCGTATAGTAAATAGTAACTAGGTAATTCTGTTAGCAAAGAGCCTGAGGGAAAGGCTTGGCCTCTATGTCGATCTCGACTCGACTGTTTTTAAGTCACTCCAATTCTTGACGATTAACCTATTGCCTACTATCTTACCTGTTCCCTATTCCCTATACTACCTGTACCTACCTACAGATACTACACTCTGAACGACACATCTACATAACTCTGAACACCAACTACTCCTATACTTTACTGCTACTTTAACAACACCTAAATAGACAACTCATGTATATCGTGTCCACCACACCACCTACATATATCGAGTCATACGTATTATGGTGGAACGTAAGTAGCTGCATTTATTTGTGTGCCTTATGTATTCCCCTGTAATAGGTATGTCTAGTATATGATGTTAATTTTTAAGTTAGAGTTGTATGTTATGAACATTGTTAGATGGTTGGTTGGTTCCGATCTAAGTGTGTACTTGTCGTTTGATAAATAATAAATAGTGCAATCTTACACCATAATATTATGAGTAGGCATTATGCGGTGTACAAAGCCGCATATATGCCAATTACAATTGCGAGTCACACAAAATTGAACTAACTTCGCAACGGTAGTAGTAGAAATGTTCATGTAACTGGCTATGACTGTTTGTCAAATGGAGTTTTGGTAGCCTGTGCTGTTGGGCCTCTGCAATAATTATCTATTATTTACTTTATCCATTTCGATGTAAATGAAAAGGTTGTGATTGCAAGTTAGACTGTGTCCACTCGACCCGAATCGAGTCACACGAAAGACAAACCAATGACATGACTCAATTTTGCATTATTTTACTAGGTACTTTTATTTCTTCATGTTATATATTATGATTATATTCTTAACAGTTTATTATGCCATATGTTCAACTATTATTGTGAATCGAAACATGATCAGTTTTGCTTATATAGTATTTACTCCATTTTTACATAATATATTATACCTACTACTAAGGGGATCAAATATATAGTGACTCTTTGTGACACAGAGTTGTCCATCAAAATGAGTCGTAAACTTATACATACTCCGGATTTTTTGTTCCAAGTGTCCCCTGTACTGGTGAATCTGAGTGAATACTAGAATTCTGTTTTGGAGTAATTTGTGAATCTGTCCAAAGTGTGCCAGCCATGAAGGACATGTTTAGTGCGTTTTTGTTTGTTGCAAAACGAGAAATGCTCACTTGTTCACCATAAATAATGTTATAATCAAACAAGGAAAAAACAACGCAACTCGTGGACTGTTGACTTGTCAAAGCCTCAAGCCCCTATAGGCCACCAATTGCCTTCGTCTTTATTTACCCCTATTAGTATTAATGCCTGTGTACCTAGACAGTATGTATGTACGAGTAAGAATGAATGAATGAATGAAAGAAATCTTTTGAGTAATCGACTGTAGTAACATTTGTTGGATGGTTATTAGCATCATGTTGTAGCATTTGGCAGTTGTAACTTGTAAGCGTTATTTGACTTAATCTGTCAGAATGACAAGACAAAAATGATGAAATAAAAATAATGTTGGAAATAATAGAAAATCTGGTGACGATTATTTTTACAACTTCGTAAATAAAAATACACGCTTCATCTAATTGCTTACACTTACCTACTCCTAACCCAAAATACAAAATGCCTCCGCACATAAATAAATAAATACCTCACACACAGCACTAAATATAATGTTAATACTCCAAGTACACAGAAAGTGCATGATGTACATCACAAACACAATGCAGAGTACCTACACAACATTATACAGCATATATCACGTATATTATATACTTGCTAACAATTATCCATGCATCCGTCTCTTTTTGTCAGCAAACAACACACATACGTGAATATTCTCCATTTGTACGCAAACGAAGCTATTGATCGCATACCATACACGCAATTACGCTCACGTAGTTTGTGGCTATAGTTATTACTTCTATTACTTAAGGCTATTAAATCCCTATTGTAAATCGTAATCGTCATCATAATCACCGTGTTGATTTGAGTGTAACTAAACAGTTTGAAAAAAAATCTCAATTTAACACAGACACCGGCATCCTAAACATGAGGTAACACAATAAGAAAAAATCCTCGTTCATTCGACTCATTCAGATAAGCTACTGCAGCAATCTCAATCTGTAAACTGGCAAGCTACAGAGCCAAAGCATAGCACACAAAGTTAAGTAATCGTGTGAGATCAGTTTGCCATAAAAAATGGGTCAGAAAACACCTTACTATCAATGTCTGCACAGAACTATCAAATGGTAGTGATAAGGAGTTGGTAATAAGTAAAATGTATAGAAGTATAGCACAACTACAAATACAACAGTTAGTAAGCAGGCAACTGGTAGTTAGTTGTTGAAGGAGATTTGGTGGTGCTAAGCAAGGCGTGGTACCTCCACCCTGTCTTGCTTGTCCTGTGTCTATATCCTCTACTTCTTGACTACCTCTACAATGTCTACAACAATCCTCATGCACCAAACGCCATACAAATAAAATACACTCACCAAACCACCGCCACAACCAACAACCGCACCAGCACCAGCCTCACATTTACTATATTACAGTGGATGCAACTTTGCAACTTGTTAAGAGCAGCATTTGAGTGCACAACTATATTATATTAGAGTAATAAGTTTAATAAGTAATATCATTATTTTTACAATGCACGTAAGGTTATCACTTGTAGCTTTACATTGTGTTCTTGCATGCAACGGGATACAGAAACACAAGAGAGCCTAATAAACCAATCTGATTCTTTCTATTTGTCGCTTTATTCCACTCTGTATTTCATTTCCATTTCGAATGGAAATACGTATATTCCTTACTATTACACATCTCTCACTCTTTCGTTTCATTTCTGCATTTTATAATGTCTGTATTTCATTAGAGACCTCACAAGACAAGCTTTTTAGCATTTATTAGCTCCTTCTCACTAACCTCCCTACAACTAACGTTACCAACAGTCACCATTTATTATTACCATTGTGTTTAGCTCTTTTGCTGCTACCATATTACCTTAACAATTACAATACCTACACTACATATCGTATCCTAGCTGTACAGTAGTCATTTCTGCCTTTATTTAACAATGCATACTTATTATTTTTGTACTGAGCCTTGGCTCCGCACTATAGGTACTTGTGTACTACGTGGATAATAATTTCATACCCACCTTTGCTGTGGTTCTACCTACAGGTCTCTTTGGGAAGGTACTCCTCCTGCATGTAATACAGTGAATGTATTTGCACGGCGGAAGTCACTGCATCCGCATTGCATTGCTTTAGTTAACGTTCAGCTTTTATCATTAAAATCACTCCGTGTAGTAAGCAGAAGTATTTCTTACAAAATAATCAACAATAGTCTCTTAGCTTCTGCACTGATAGTGACAACCCATTTTATTTCTTAATCGTCTCGTAGTAAAAGCCATGCGTTCTATGTCAAATACTAAACATCTAGCCACCTTTAACTAAATGCTTGCTAATGCTAAGTGTAAAAAACACTATTCCAATTCACTCTTGTGGTTCTGTTACAACAACGTAACCGCTAATAAGAATTCGTCCAACCCTAATTCCTTCTCTCCTATTTCGTTTCAGTCCATTATTCATTTATTGAGCAGCTCAGTTGGTGCAACATTAATTCTGCATCTACTTTAAAACAAATACACTTTGTATTGTATGTACACGCGGTTATGCAAAAGTCCTATCTGTATCAGTGTCCACCACCTATTTGTTTACTTACTCACCTACCTACTTGCATAATGCATGACAGTAAGAATTCATACTGGCAAATTTTTCCATACATTTAATGCTTGTCCTGTCACTGACTGAGCAAAGAATAAGGGACATAATGGTCAGCATTTTTTATACAGATCATAATTTACTATTTAATATGCACTCTCCATAAACTAGTCCACATAAAGCAACTAAGTGTCTACCTAAAAGTAACTTGACTGACGAATGGCAATCCATATATTTCCAATACTCAATCTTGCCTATATTACATATATTATAATTACACACACACAGCCAACAATTTGTCAAACCATAATAAATGTTCAGCGATCTACATTTCTTTTGTTTTGTTCAAAATAGGCAACTCTATAACATTATAGCCGTCACTAGTTGCAATTGTAAAAGGTAGAAAATATCCCACATTGACATGACAGCTATGCACGACACACAGCATCCGTGTTCAAATCAAATAACATCGTTAATTCATGCAATGCCAGGTAAATTTGTAAAAACAAATACACCATGCATATCATCAGATACATATAAACACACGGTATACACACCTCTTGATAGGTTTAACCATTTCAAGACCCTTGTCGCATTCTCATTATTTCCATTTCATTTAAACACTGCTCTTAGCTTTAACTATAATATGTATTTACATTGTAAATTGTAGTAGTACGGTTAAAATGAAATAAAGTTATTCATCCGTTTGAAAAGTAAACGCTCAATTGGCTGGTTCACTGTTTATTTTTCTTTGAGAACAGAACAGATCAAGCCGAACATCGCTGTCGTTTTAATTTAACTCAACAGTCAATCAAATTGAAAACGTCATTGAAATTGCAGTGCAAGTGTAAATGAACAATTTCACGAAGCAACGAAGTTTCTACAAATACATTGTTGCAGCATGTTAAACGCAAGACACGGCGCATTGAGAACATAAGTCATTTGAAATGGAGAAATCCGCACAAAGCACTGTTCTAAGTATTTCTCTATTTGTTCAGATATGCAAGACATAATATATTTACACGTTTCATGTTATCGTGAAGGATGTTTCATCAAGCAATCTCACAAACAACGCGAAAGGCGAATCATCATAGATATAATATAATATGCAACACTAACATCGCAAATTTCCAAAGAAGATTGATATTAGGAGGTAGGAAGTGAAAAACTCATTTTAGCGGGAGTTCGAGTCAGCGAAACTGTATAATGTGGTTACTCTTAAAATGTAATTCACTTTTTATAAATGCACTACAATTTTTTAAAATATTTTTAAATGATGCGGTAAACTGAGAAAGATTTCATAAAATGCAAAGCAATTTTATCGCACAATCAACTATTGAGTAAAAAGTCGATTTTCACTAAACTGCTTTGCAACTTGCAAGATATATTGCTAATGCATGCATGTATGCAAGCTCTGCAGCAGCGTATCCCTATATCTCGTATATCTGCAAACATTATCAAACATAAATACCTCGACAAAACTCAACTCAAGCACAAAGCGATAAAGGTCACCTACCGACAGCTAAAGCCTCAACTATCCTCCAAAATATTTCAAATTGATGTTGTCACATCATAAGCTTTAGAAAGACTGGCCAGTAGTCACTGACAGTAATAAATAATTTACAGAAGAATAGGAAATTGTAAATTATTAGGTCAAATTACCTATGAATAAAACAAAATAGACAAGAGTAGAATGACAAGATCATAACACGTTACATACACGAGGTTAGTTCTGTGACTAAACACAAACACACAAATGTTACATATCATGCATAGATTTATTTAGGATGTTAGTCATGTCAGACATGCCATGTATGAGTGCATGTCTTTATAAATTATTAGTAACACTAATAATATAAGATTACATAAAACAGTGATTGTAGTACGACTATGCATACACAACTACACATGAGTTGGCTTGACTCAAGGCTGTCTTATAGCAATTTAAGGAATACATAAAAGCAAAAGCCGACATTCGTATATCAGATACAAATACATTAAGCCAATAAATCGTTCTAACTTTCCCTGTGATTCCATCGTTGTTCACATCAAGCCATATATTTTCGTTGGATGAAGCTCATGACACTAACCCTGATTATTCTCAGCTTTAGTCTCAAAGCATAAAACGTTGATAAAATCAAAGCAAAACATAGCATAATGAGATAAGTATAATACACAACTGAAAACAACATCGTATCAAAAAACATATTATCATTGCCATGAAACTCATATAAATTTTTGAGTTTTATACCTTGCTATCATAATCATTTCTATCAGGTAGACGACCCACTACTACTACTACACAATTCCAAGCAAGCTACCATTTCTGTCGTCAACTGGCATATGATTCTACGGCCATGCTTACAAGTAGAACTTGTTTTACTAGCGTGAAATATCAATACACTTAAAGTAATTGCAAACCCTTGGAGCTATAAAGCAATACAGATAAATAATATTCCATTTCTTCAATGAACGTCAATTATTTGAAGTGTAAATACATAGACACGCCATTTGTTTTCAATACGAAGCTAAAGATTTTAAACCATACGTGTTACACCTACCACTTAGTCAAAGAATTCCAAACCACGAGAATTGCGCTTTTTATGATCGTTTCCAACAGTTCTACATGTAAATATACATTACTAATTTATACAAACATTACAAGGTATGGTGGGAATACAAGGTGTCCTGTTATTTAATCGCTTTACCATTGCCATTACAATCACCATTTTCCATAAAACATTGTTTATCAATATCAAAATGAAGTATTTTAAGCCTTCATTTTGCTAGGTGGATGGGTTTTCAAAGAATTCAATCAAAGCAAAGTCGCAACAGCAATTCACATTCGCAGTGACATGTCATTCTATGTCAAATCGATAATACCTCGTGTCTTTTTGCAATGACGATACACAGCATATGAGAATAGACGCAAAAATGTTGAAAAGAAGTCAACACATTCGTATGCAAATGATAGGTTGTGTGGGATAAAAGCAGAGCATTGAAAGGCACTATCAATGAGCTCAAGCATGCATCCACTCGTTTGAACATAATATTTAGACTGGCTTTTCTCATGTTCTATGTATAGATATTGTTAGCACGTAATAGGTACCTTCGGACAAGTCGACAACTCACATTCACATTGCATTGACTAAAGACAATGCTATTCTATGTACAACGTGAAGAACGTTGACGTACCTTGTACAAGGAGTACTTTCAGTAGTAGTAATCTGATTAATATTGTAATTGTGCGTAATAAACAAATATGTAATTTTTAGCTGCTCGGAATACAATAACGCTTTCATAATACAAGGATGCAGTTTATGAACTACTATGTGAATCAAAGTAGCCAAGAAGTCGAATTTCCTAATAAATTCTGCACAGAGTTAATGAATTTAATTAAAACGAAAGTATGCACCTATAGTCCAACTTCGTATAAATTACATTCGTTGAGAATGTTATTTGCCAGACTGTCCACTATGTATATACGAATGCATATAAACATCTAATAGCTACACCCGTACAGCTATTTACAATATTTGCATGTATATGTACCTCCGTTCCGTCACCCATGCTTAAGCCTAAGTACATACAACCCTTGCATTATGCTACATGCATGATAACGTATGACTATTCGAATTCTCAGAGGAAGCAAAAGCGTGTGAACTTGACAAGTTTTCTTACCCGGACTAATTTGTTCATCAGTCGACTTGCTTTGCAATGGGTTGTCGTACAAATGAATGTACACGTCGATTGCACACCTGCAAACCACAACAATACAATTTGAAAGTCAAACAATATTATTGTCCTGTGATTTTGTAATAATGCGATTCTTTTCATTCCCATAACATAAACTTCGTGGGATGAACGTCCCTTCTCTCACAATTATTTAATTTTTAATTACTTGCTTTGACGTAGTAGGCAGAAATAATGCTACTTCTCTAAAGGTGATTAATCAATTTCTCTCTTGTCTCTTTTCTAATGCAACACATTAGCTAATAAAACAGTCTCCATTAACAAATTATAAAAATACGGTAGTAATAGTCGGCTAGATAAACTCAGCCATCTTTTTGTTTTTTTTTTAAATAATGACGCTTTGAAAGGGAACTAAAGCATTTCTTACTAATGGTTACTAGCTCACACCATAAAATTAGTTTTGTAATATCGCGGAACTACTTTGTACCTCTTTAACCTATGGTCGTATTATTATTACATAGCTACTTTAATGAATCATAATATATAATAATGACAACTATTAAACAATTGCTTACTTGGCTGCTTTGAAGTAAAATGGATGAGCTCTGATTTTGTCTTCAAGGCGGAGTAACTGCATATACGAACGAAGTGTCATTTTTCTTAAGCAATACGTATGGAAATCATATTGATCATCAATTATTTCAGTGAAATGCTGTAATTCAAAAAGAGAATCAAATCATAGCTTACGCCATATTACATGCTTTCATTTAAAACTAGGGTAAATACTTGCGATCAGAAAGTTAGACTCATTCAGTATTATTGAGTTCAGAAGGATCTATTGGAATTTGCGTATAAAATTCAACATCATATCACAAGTTGTTTGTTTGTAAAGATTAACCTTACTTATCTGGTCATTTTAAAATGAATGATAATTGCTTTCATTTTACAATCGTAAAAATCCGTGGATAAGAGTATATGCGTTACTCAGAATAGCTTAATAAAGAGATAAAGCTAATATGGCAACAATATTATATGCATATAATTTACACTTGTTCATCTAAAACTTGCATCATGCCTACGAACAGGAGAGGAACATGTTTTTTCACAAGAAAAAGACACTTTGTCAAATATATCCAAATTAAAGCTTGACAGCTGCTTTTTTGCAATTATATTACAGGCAAACACAACTTTAATTGGAATGAAAGACATTTTTTGCTGTAGTATTCGATCTCGAAATACATATCACTTTTAAAATTAATCAGAAGAAATAGTTTGCATCATTCATTTTAAAAGGTACACAGATTCGTTAAACTAAACTGGAAAATAAAATATATGTGGAAGAATTGAAGTTGATACTATACTGGTACCTACAAGAACTGTGCAGTGTGCACAAATCCGAACTGTAGATATTGCAAAAGGTATTTATTTTTCAGTTTAGTATTATTTTTATTTATGTTTTTATAAATTCTACTATGATATAACATTACCCTGTCAACTTCATGGCACTTTTTCAAGGCTTCCCCCCACTGTTTGTTCCGTTGATACGCTAGGGCACATTCAGTTTGGAACCACATGCATTGCATTTCATTTAAGTTGTCCATTGCACTTGTTCCTTCCTATAACATCATTAAATAAATAATAAACAATATTATAACATGAAAAGCTAAACTGTTGATTACAACTACAACATATAAGACATTTCACACAGTAAATGACATCAAATCTACATTTCGTACCTATATTTATGACATAAGTTTGTAAAGTCCATATTTTGCTTTTGAATAGCTACACAAACTGAAAAAAATGAAATGAACATTACCCTAGTGAACTTTCCGCACACCGAAGTTGCGATATCAACATGGTCCGCACGTAGATGATACTTCGCACTTTTAGAATTAATGTAACGGTCGGCAGTGTCCAAATCTCTGGCTTCATCCATCCATACCGCTGCCGTCAGAAGATCGCCAGCATGCTTATAAATCTTTCCTTTACACATAAACAGCTCAATTAATGTTGGAGTATGTTCGATAGCCTTATCAATATATTTCAGGGCAGTCGTGGTCTCTCCCAAATAGTCGTAATGCTGAGCTAAGTAATAATACGTCCACAAAAGTGCTGATGCAGGTGCTGGATCATCGTCATGTTCTAAACATTAAAGAATAAATATTATGACAATATGTACATCTACAATAAACAGTCAAAAATATTGCGTATTCTCATAAAACTCCTTGCCTACTACATTATACCCATAAATTGACAAATACCTGTCTGTAAGTAATGTTACACCAAGTGCCTCAAATATTTACCTAACAGAGTGTAGATTATCAAGTAGAAAAATACTTTTCATCTTGAACATTTTCTCACTTCCATTCCAAGCACCTTAGATATATTGTGATGTAGACAAAACTCAATCCTCTACCTTAATCTTTACACTCAAAGTTTGTTTCAACACAATGTACAACCTTCTGTACGCCTTGACAAGTTCTCAAACACAAAATCAATATTTGGAACTATATTGCCTATTAAATTAGGTATAAAATTGTACATAATCTACCTCTCAGCTTTTACTGTTTGTATTTTAATAAAAGAGCCTTGTATACATCACGAAATGGTCAGAAAGGTTTACTTATAAAAATATAAACAAAATGAAAGCAAATTACTAAGTAACCTAGAGTATAGTGACGTCAGAAGGCTCTAAAAAATTCAACAATAACTTACGTACTCGATACACGAATCAGTTGTAATTCACTATATGATATCCTGATTTATTTGTAATGTTCGTCACAATTAGGAAAAAACAACTCACTGTCATTTAAATTATCCTTAACACTTTCTGATTTAGTAGTTTAACAAGTTTTAACTTTGATTAAACAATATATGATTTATATACATCAGTCATGACTACCACATTTACGTCGAACTCAAACGACAATACTAAATCGCAGTGGCGGATCTAGGATTTTTTACAGGGGGTTTCGTTAACATCAATTATGTGACAGAGTAATTTCGAATAATTATTTAAACGAATAATCAATTTTAAAATGGGGAAAAGTCCAAAATGAACCAAAAACGAATCAAATTAGCACGCATAGCAAAATTTTTTCGATGTTTTGAACTTATTGGTCCTGTAAAACTTGGTACTTCTCTGCCAATTCGTACATTTTAAAATCATTAGAAGTCACAATATGAGTACGGTCAGTACGTCTCTTACCATTACTGCATGCAACCGAATATTTTGCACGCATTTGACAATCAAGTCTTTTTAAAAACCCTCACTACACATATGTAGTTAATGACCTATCAAAGTATACATGTTATACTCTCCTCTCGCTAATGTATTTTAAAAAATAACTTAATATTACAATTTGCTGATTACCTTCTGAGTAACGAGAGTTATCAATGAGTTGTACAACCATGTTTTCGACTAGCTTTTGAATCGCAGCAACTTTTTTCGAGTCTTTGTAAAGGGGGCGTAGATCAGTAAAAAGTGGAGGGGCTCCTTTAGTCAAGGCAGATATAATATAAGGCCTCAAGTAACACAAAAACTCTTCTCCCTCAGTACAGTCTAACGGTAGTCTTTTTGGCAGAAATGCCCTAGGGAACTTTTCAGCATACTCTTTGTATAGAAGCAACTTAGCCCTAGGATCGTTTTCAATCTGCAGTGCCTGCTCAAGTTGCCGGTAATAGACAACATTATCTTGATTAATCGAAATCAAGGTTTTATAAGCTGTCACCGCTTGCGGAAAATCTCCAAGTTGTTGGTGAAGTTTTCCTAGTATAAAAAGAATCGTAAAATAATTAAAATTTTGATAATATTTGCACGAAAATATTCTCTATATAAAATCGTTGCACAATAAATTAATTACCAGTAATTTCCGTTAATGTACTCTTATCATAAATATGTTTCTTATTTTCCATTAAATGCTTTATGGCTGAAACCAGATCCCCACTTTCCTCCAGTATGTTATTTTGGTATAAAAGCAACTCGCTGTTTTCATAATCATATGTGTCACGTGTCTACAAATACGTTATATTAGTAACTTATGTATTTCCCAGATAAATAATTGTTTCGTATCTTAAAAAGGTACTTACATTTTGAGTTTTGCGAAAATTTTCAAGAATTTTAAATGCCATTTCATAATCCTTTAGTAAATGATACGACATCGCAAAACCAATCCAAGATGCTCGCTGGCCAGGCTTTAAATTGAACAACTGATTTCTGGTATCCTAAATGAAAACACGAGATCGTAATTAGGAAAATGAGGCAAAAATTGCAGTTTACGCGCGCTGTTTGCACGTATTCACTTAGATTCTAAAAAACATAATTTAATAATGGTTTAACTAACTCGATATCCTCTTAAGTCACGTATATGTATCTGGACTATGGACAACTCCCTCAAAATCTGGATGTTGTTTGGGTCCCATTTAAGAGCATTACGATAACATTTTATTGCCTCGTCATACTTTCGTTCAGATCGCTAGTTTTTAAATATAAAGTATTAACACATGTATTTGTACTACAATTATCGACAAAACTATTATTGATTTGATGATTAAGTTAAGTTAAATAATCCAATTATAATCCCACCTGCAAGAGTCCATATACATGCCAACAAGTGTGAGATTTAAGGTCATTTCTTAATCCTCTACGTACATATTCGTATGCTTCTTCTCTTCGTCCAAGGGCGTTCAATATCAGGCCCTTCATGGCAAGAGTTTCTGAAATATTTAGTACGGCAACACTTACAAACGATATAATAACTTGCACACATCTTGACTGGAAAATTATAAAACTCGGCGAACAATAAACGAATGAAATTGAAATTCAACATTTGGCTAGCGCATAAAGAATTACTTCACTTGTCAAGGGAAAGAATGCTAAACAATCTCACTATAAAATCAGCTGACATAAAATAACCACAACAAAAATTACCAGCATGATCCGCAAAGGCCGCATTGTTCAGGATTTGTTTACAAAATTTCAGTCCATTTTTGTAGAGTTTGTGCTCGTAACACCGCTATAAATAATAAAATTGTCATAAAACCAAATTAAAAAAAAATGTTTACATAAAAAAATTATTTTATCAAACTAACCAAAATTCGCTTGAATAATGCATTCTCCTTTGGTGGTAGCGTTCGATTCGTTGACGACATGATTGCTAATACCAGGGCACTATTGATGTTCGTGTCAGACTGTTCTGGATCACTGAAATGTATTTCATCAATCCTATAAGCAATTAAAATTTTAAGTCAGTTGAGTAGGAAAACCCACAACCTCGTGGTGTTCATTCAATATGGCCGAGCAACGCAAGCGTGAGTTCAGCTCATCCAAAGTATCATTATTCCGGTAATTTCACACAAATTAAGGAGGTTAAGGTTACACTGAACCCCTTGCTAAGTGGTCGTAGTTTCAAATAAGGAGTAAATGTTAAAACCGAGGCACAATCACAATAGGCGTCGTTGCACTGATATTTCAAATTATTGTTAAATATTAATATGGTTTTTTTAAACCAGATATTACGCTCCTAACACAATTAATACAAGTTACCCGACCTCTGGCTATTTTCAAATTTGGCGGCTTTCACCACTGCGATTGGTGTTACACAATTTGTATCCAAGCATACAACAATCCACTGCTACAGTAGTGGACTGATTGTGAGTGGAGATTGGAGCAGAGTGAACTCAATTCTAAAAAGCATGACAATTTTGCATGAGGCTACCCGCAAGTGACGCTTCACGGAGTGGTCTAAATTGTTGTCATAATATTATTAGATAGATTAATAATTATTTATTTATCATTATTATCATGCACTGCAGTATTGTACAAATAAAATAAAGTATAGCAATAAACTCTCAAACAAGAGCTAAAGCGTATACAAGGATGTATGAAATGCAACATGTATACCTAGCTATATTGTTTTGATTTTAATATTTTATTGCACATATTTACTATCGTCTTAAAACTTCTAGAAACTTTTTAAATAAGAAGCCAAGTTTAATTTTAATTATTATAAGTAAAGCCACAGAACGTAGAAGCACGCATTGTTTATTAAGTTATAAAAAATATAACGCGATTATACGTAAAATAAGAGACTTCTTATACATGCAATGTCATTACATGTACAACAACTGATATTTCCTTGATAGATGTCTTAAAATTCTATTTTTTTTGATCTTAAAATAAAACTTTCTTACCTATATTATGCTTCTTTTTTCAGGTTTAAATTGAATGTAAAAATTACATTTGGTGCTAAATGAAAATTAGCATCATGAGTTATATCATTTTATGGTGAGGTGAATTATATGATATTTTAAGGTGAAAAACCCACGGATATTACAAAAAGTTAAATAATGTACAATGTACCGTTCCTATTTTCTTTTCCTTTACACATTACAATTATATATATACAATTCAAATATTTGTATACTGTTTCTGATAAAAAATAAATGTGCTTCTCTATATCGATTGTCCTCAGCAGAAAAGCAGTGTACCAAAATTCTTACTAACATGATTTCAAAATGGATTTTTTGTACTCCTTTGGTTTGAATTGTATAATTGGACCCAAAAGATAGATTGATTTGCTATTTGTGATTAATAACCTAACTTACTCAAATTACACATGTTTATACTCTCGTTGTATTTTTTTAAATAACTCAATATTACAATTTGCTGATTGTGATTACCTTCTGAGTAACGAGAATGAATTGTCAAAGTAGGCTGAAAAATGAATCCTGGTTTAACATTCCCAATTGAAACAAAATTTGACATTTTGATTTAATATCTCCTAATTGTTTCAAAATTTTATACTTTTGATTTTATAATTCCCAATTTATTTCAACTGATTGAATATACTTTTGTAATAAATATTAAATATGTAATCTCCGAGATTCCCTATAGCAGAAGGCTAAGGTTCGGCTAACTAACTAATAATAACAATAATATATTAATTAACAACTAAGGACATAATATATTAATTAATGTGATGTCACCAGTTATGTTTGAGGATTAGAGATTACCAGGGATGAAAAATGTTCGGAAGCGTTGAAGCAATGCTTCCAGGGTAATTTAACCAGGGATGGAAGTCTCAAATCCATTGCAACTCGTTTCCATTTTCCCATGCAACCTGGTTGCACTTTGTAACGTTGCAAGACATTTTACATCCCCCGAAAACGTTGTCCCCAAGTTTTTTCCGGATTGTAGAGCGGGGGAAATTTTATGAATTACAATAAAATGGAGTTACCAAATCTTATTTTTATCAAAACGGGGCCAAAAATTATGTCAGACACTTCACTAATGAAAAGCTGTCTGTTGTTGCTGTTAGTTCACGTAACAAACCACATTATTTTGCTGACCGAGTAAATTTTTTTTCTCTGACATTGATATTACTGGTAAATACAGCAAGTGTAAGTAGTTAACTCTTATTGATGATGTTATTATGTAGCCCAAATTATGCACCAATACAATATTTTATACCTCAATTATAAGTCAGATTTAGATTTAATTATGCATAAAAAATACATGCCAATTAAAAATGCAGGTTATTTAAAGAGAAAAGATGTCTAGTCGGGCGGGGAAATTTTTGGGAAATGAAATTTCCCCGGCTGGGGGAAACCAATTTTTCTATTACCTCATTTCCTCGAGAAAAAATTCCGATTTCCCCAAAAATTTGCCCTGCCCCCTGCTGGGGCGGGGCAAATTTTTCCATTTCCCCATGCAACCTGGTTTCAACTCTGCAAGACATTTTTCACCCCTGAATTTAACACCGCTCAATAGGGGGCGGTGTATGTTAAATGTAAAATTGCAAATAACAGCTCCAGATATTCTGCCACCTGAAGAGAGTGTGAGCGTTACAAAACACTGCAAGCTCAGCCGGTTCATTCTCTATCTTTTAAGGAACGATTAGAGTTCGGAAATTCTGACTATGATTCAGAAAAAGATTATGATTATGTATATTATAGTACAAGATTCTGATTGGATTATGAAATTCGGATTTGTGTATTTCAGTCATCGCTTAAGGCTTGAATAGAGTTCGGAAATTCTGATTATGATTTGAAGATTATGACTTACAGTTAGATTACGCTTAATCAT
>JAQFYB010000537.1:0-50643 GCA_034694085.1 Pogonognathellus longicornis
ATGTATCAATCACATATTAAAGTTTGGGGGATTTTCTGGTTCCATGAATTTTCAAGCCATTCCGTGCGCCCCTCTTTCCAAAAGAAAAAAAGGAATGGTAGAAACGATTTCGTTTCGTTATAAATAAAAATCCCCCAGATGTAGAACTATCAGGGAGTGTGTAAAATACATAAGTGCATGTAGTAGTGCCAAGTACAAATAATTTAGGCACAACACCACTTATCCATATGGAGGATATTGGAGCCATGAGGACTATAGCATTTCAGTCTGTGTTCATTGACTTTACTGTAACTTACAAAAATCCGTTTTGAACATAAGCTTTGTGCACAAATACGGAATCTACACAACATATTTTTTGGTTTACAAAACTCTTTCTAGATTTTGACATCTATCTTAGTGTATAAAAGATTAATGTCGAAAAACACATAGGAAAATATATGATGTTGTATAATATATAGTATTTGCTTGACTATTTCACTAGAATTGCTTCTTTGAGAAAAGATTGAGGTTTTAAGATGACTAAAAAATTCACAAAGAGTTCACAATACAACAAGTAGAACGCAAGGCATTCATCCAACAAGAAGAGAAGAGTTATATATAGCACATAACATACTATGTATGTGTATAGCTCTGAAATCCCATGCTTCTCGTGTTATACACAAAAAGCTTTATTTATTAGTTAGCTCATAGGTTGAAACGAAAAGGTTTTTACTTTTACTTATGTACTGGTCCATTTACGAGGTGGTTTTAGTATTTTGGCACATAAATGCCCGCAGAATACAACATTTTGGATTCTTCCTACATTTAAAGACTTGTAAGTGCAAAGGTGTCAGACGTTTATGGTAAAAATGTATTTTAAATAGGTTCTTGACGAGAAGGAAATATGTTTAGGAAGCTACAGCGTGTGGGTAATGCCATTGGATAAACCACTTCGTCTTCTTCTTATTCTTCCAGTCGAGTCAAGTCAAGCCTAGTCAGAATGTTCAGCGAATCTTTCTTCCATGAGGTGACTTGACTGCCCTGTCTGTCTGTTTTTCACAGTTGTACTCACACAGAGTACTTATTTGTATTCCTATTGTGACTTGCCCATGTCTTCATAGTTGTAAAGATATGTACCTATTGTATCGCATCTGTGCTTCTTTACATTTACTTAATACAAGATAAAGTCTATAGAGTTTATGCATCTAGATTGGTACCTACCTACATATAGTAGTAGGTAGGTACTACTAGGTACAAATATATAAACATATTTACAAGTTCAGTCATATTCGCACGGACAAGGATAGTATATAATAATATGATGTTTGGAGGTAGAAGGTAGGATGTTATATATTTCTTCACACCAGGAGCAGTTATGTAATGCAATGGACGGTTTGAAATGAGTGTGGAATGCATAAGGAAGTGTTGCAAACCTGGAATTCCCTTGAGTAGAGCTCGTAGCAATTCTCGAAGAGGAATTGGTAAGTGGAGCGTAAGCAAGCTTTCACGCAATCCTTCACAACGGTACTAGCCCGTGGTGGACTTGACAGTTCTTGAACCTACGGAACAGAAAACAAATGCCACCATTCATCACACAATGTCATTTTATACATGGACTCCTCTGTCAGACCTTTTATCGTTTCCATTCATTTCCAAATTTTCAACATTCTTATCAACACTTTTTTACAAATCTTAAATTGCAGGCTTTTTGTTACTAGGTAAGAACTTATTTATTTACGATCTATATTACTAAATTATAACTATTTTAGCATTTTGTAATTTTTACTTCCTAAGTATATCTGTGACTCATATTTTAAATTAATATATCTACGAAAAATATCTACAAATAAAGTTTTATAGACTGCAGTATTAAAATTTGCTAGTTTCGTCTCAAACAGAACTACTAAGTATTAGTACATACACATATATCATATATATATATATATATAACTTAAATATAATATCACAGTAGAAAACACAATAAACTTGAGATAGTAAGTCAACATCAACATTCTTATAATTTTGATACTTGGGGCAGTAAATATATACATACACAGAAAATAACTGTATGCGTTATTTATGCAAATACTTGGAAGGAGAGATGAGATGATAGTTATGGAGAATCCTGAAATCTCTGCTTTGCTTTTACCACTTCTGACATTTTGGTTTTAATGCAAATCAGAAATGGGTATTACTACATTGATCTTGCATCTCGAGAGTTACTTTACTTTCCCGAATGTCTATCTACCTGGTGCCTGACTATGTATACATATAGTTCGTTTATCTTCATCTTCCTCGCACTTACAGTTGAATACCGTTGTTTGCTATGCGAAGCTTCAACCAGCCTGCCGTGTGACTGAGCCTTCCTTCTTCTGTCAGAAGAAGAAAAATTGTTTTGCTGCAATGGAGGAGATCTCTTGTGGTATAGGGCTATGCATGTCTGTCGGGATTTTGGCTTTGATCCAGAGAAGGACACTACAGCCGAAAATTTACGTATGCCAAGACATACATCACAGTCATTTGCATGGATAAATACGAAACACAAGTAGAATTAAAAGGTGTGTGAATCACTAAACCTTTGATGATTTATATGGAATCATGACATTGTATAATGCCAAAACAAACATAATTACCAGCACCATACATACATGAACTAAAGTATTTGTACAACCATCAATATCTTCAGCTAATGGAAAAGTTAAGTAGAAAAAAGAGCCTACGGAAGGAATAAAAATTGCTCAATTCAGCATTTTCCACTAAAACGACTTACTCTTTCCATTATGATATGAATAATGCAAATTCAAGCTTACTGAAGATTATTTTCAAAAGCTCATGACTTTCTACATTCTCAACTGATACGGACATAAATGCTATAAAATTTTCAGGTTTACTACGTACTTCTAGAGAAAACATTATTATCGCCATAAATATACCACTCCACATCATATTTTCTCGCTAAATCAATTTTATATCCTTGCAAACCTGCGCCATATCCTGTATGAATCTCTTTATACAAATGAGGTTGGCATAGATCAACAAAAAATGCGCCCGCGAGTAAAAATAGAAAAAAAATCTGATAGTGAGGTAGTGGGAAAGGCGGATCCCCACAAACCTGTCCTGCATCGAATTTCTGTAATACGCAATATAAAATCGCTTTCGGTCAATGGGTGTCAATGATATTTCGGGGAATTTAACAGAAACTGCCTTTTCACTTTATATTGATTTAATGATTTCTGTTTAAAATAGGATAAAGCCTAACTTATTCTCATCTCTTTTGAGTACAAGTCAATTTACAATACAGGCATACACATACCTACATACTCTTTGAACTCTTTCTTTACTCTTTGTATGTAATTGCACTCTCAGATTGCTTGTAGCATTCCTTTATTATAAAGAAATTGTACGTGCCTTTAAATCTGTGCCTTTTCCCTTGAGTTTATAAATGAAGGTAGGGTAGGTATGTTTAGTTAGTAGCTACTAGCTGCTATGTACATATGTATGTGTGTAGATAGTCTGCGGCTTGATCGCACAAAGATTCTATCAAGATTTTCCCATCTTCAGCAAATATTGACTTAACAGATCGATTCGCTTTGGGTTAAAGGTTCACCGTCACTAGCAATGAAGGCATAGGTATATCTGTACCTACTGTATAAAGATTTGAGACATGAATTGCGTATGCTGCGGAGTGAAATCTATTAGAGTGTACCGATTGCTATTTTGCCACAGTAGAACAAAGAGCAAAACCTACTGCGACATGAAATGACTTCAGACTTCGCCAAAACTTTTCCACACTCAATGTGAGATTACAATCAGCCTTTTATTTACACAAACGACCATAGCAATCAACCTGTGTATTTGTCTTAACAAGCTGATAATACGCTATAACATTGTTATTCTGCCAAATCAAATCGGCAGATCACCACAATCTAGGTATACATACCTACCACTTTACTTACTGTATAAGAATACCCAAATCTCACCTTGCCATTCAGCAAAAACTAATTCTTCAATTTAAATATTTCATAAAATTAATATTCAGCGAAAATAATTCCCCAAATGCTAACGACTCAAAAAATAGAAGTTGTAGGTACACTAGTAAATTACCACTTTAAATAATGATGAGATAAAAACCTTTGAATGTTGATGTTAACCATTTGAACTACAAAAAGTTTATGTTAATTCCGTTATAATTACATTATTTATTTAGTCATTCAGTCTACCACCCGACAACTAAAGAATCTATGAAATGAATGCTTCTATATGTTTCACTATATTATATTGGTTAACAACGTTTTTGTTTTTACTGTACCTTCATTCGGAAGAACGTGATGCTAGTGAGTAGATCAACAGTGGACTTGAGATCCATTAATTTCTCACTACTGGAGGCAGGAAAGTTGTTTCTATACATGGATAAGTCTATACGAAGAGAATTGTGAAGCTGGTCCAGCAATTTGACGAATTTCTCTTTCTGAAAAAGAATTTAATAAAATTGCATTTGCATATGTGAGCATGAAAGTTTAACATTGTGCATTTGAGTAAAAAATGATTGCATCTTGAAATTGCAAACACACGCATTGACCTATATATGAAACGAATATTTATATTGATTTTCCAGAGCAAATGCAAACTAAGGCAATAAAATTTGCAGCTAGGATGAATTCACATCAAAGCACTTTACTGTAAAACATGGACAATCGTCTAGACACTTTAATATTATGTATCTAAGCATTTAATCCAATAAACTTTGAAGGAGTATTGAAAAAATATTAGCTTTGCTTTGGCTACACAGAAAAGGGAAACGTAAACAGATTGTATGCATATAGTAGTCACAATCTAATTTAGCATTTTGAATAAATAGGGCTTTATATGTAAGAGTTGGCTAAAAGCTTTTCACAGGAAACGGGATACAAAGTTGTCTATTTCATTTCTGCAGTTACGACTTTGTGCTGCATTGAATAACTTCATTTATGCGCTCAATATTTTTGTTCACTTTGTATTTCCCTTTTCATTATTTATTTAGTTTCTTTGTATTCAGTTATTGTCTTGCGATTCAGGATGTTATTCACGATTCTTGGCGCACGTTCATCTTGAAGAATTCCAAGAGCAAAGTATGACGGACACGGCACACGTTGTAGAGTGCGATGTGGCATGAATGTGGATTACGAATTGAGATTGTTCTTCTAGTGAAATTCTATTTTCTTTGTAGTGTAAATGTAATGCAATAGAGATACGAGAATTTTTTAGATTAGATTGACATACCCCAAAATTGGAAGCAGCAAATCGGTCTGAGGCAGAAACCGCCGAGGCAGCTGTCGTGTGTGCATAGTACGCGTTAATGTTGGCCAAAAGGGTACTCATCACAGCAGGCACGCTCGCACATAAATACTTGGTCGATAAACAATGAAAATGCCTGGGGAAAGATAAATTCCATCATGATTTTCTGATTTTCAACATTTTCCATATTTTCCATATTCGATATAGAACCGCTTGATATTCGCAGTATGGATTGTAGAGGTGCAAAGATTTGTTATTCTAAATAAGGTAATATTATTGCTGCCAACAAGTATTTCCGTTTTTTGTTTTACACTCGAAGTAAAATGTCGACTCTGCACTTGAATAATATCGATGAACTAGACTAGAAGCGTTGCGTCATATGCATCGAATATGCAATGTCACCTTATGATTCATGGTACATTGTTCGTATTGGTTCCATACATACTGATGCATGAACCATCTCCCCATGCTAGATAAAATTGTCTTTCTGTCACAAGAAAACGAATGCCTTTTGTGAAATCCTATATATTATGGGGTTTAAATTTTTGCTACATTTTTAAATAACAAATCATACGATTCGATACCTGAAGACAGTTAATTTTACATCTGTAGTGCTATATGATTAGATAAATCAAATAACAAAGGATTTTGAATTTAGTCTGTCATACTGCTGACAAGTAACACTATTTTTGAGGTTCAATTGAATAACTGCACCTTTCCATCTGCATTATTCTACAAATAATTTAATCTTACCTTGATATAATCATTTAATTGAAATTAAAGCTTTACACATGAAAATTACATAGCCCATTCATTTTAAACATTAATTTTTCGACTTTCGTAATAAAGAGCACGACTGGGCTGGCTGAAATGAATGACAAAAAATTTCAGAGTGAAAAGTACACAATCACAAGAGGAAGTGTGTATCTTGAAGACTTGCATAAATGAAAAATTAAAGCATCTTCTTCTGCTACCTCTTCTAGAAAAATAAGACTGCTGACATGATATTGTAATAAGTTCCTACTCATTCCAAAACAAAACGACAACATCACATGTTGAATACTAAATGAACATGCGAAGATAAATGCAAATGAAAAAAGACTTTACGTCATGGCTTGATAAATGGACTCGATGCCATATCGCATGGCGAATTCATCGACGATCTCTTGACCCGACTCTTCGTAATAAGTCTTCCAAGCTTCGTCACCTTTGGCATTAGGCAGCTTCATCATTCCGGCCGTTAGCTCGCATAAGTAATGGAAGAGGTTCTCATGCAAGCAGGTGTACTGGACGTGATACGGGGCCACCTGAAACAGATATTACATATTTCATCACTGCCTTCTTGTACAAACGTATTCTTGTCTCAAGCTCAAAAAACTATACACTACATGTATATAACATGCTTACATACACATACAATGCATAGCCCTCTCGATCTCTTACCGTAAGCGTACTCCTGCATTAGAAAACAAAGGAACACAAGGTTCTCATGCAGTATATCCGAAAATTCTTAACAAACACGAAAACGCCATCTCGTTCTTGCGCACTCATACAATGTACTTTTACCTAAGTACATACACTTTCATCTTTCTCTTTATATTCTTTCACCACGGGCACTCTCACGATTGAAGTCTAATGCCTACATACACGTTGCCATAATAAATGTAAAGTGAGTGTATAGTAAATGAAAGTAGACGTTACCTTTTCTTCTCCTTTAATTTCAACGCTTATGTGCAGTCTTATGGCCCCTGAAACAGCAGACTTGTCAGTTCTCTTTTCTAAATTGTACCAAACGTCCATCTCGCCTGAGAGTGTTCTCACCTGTAGGAAATTAATTCAAGTTGCATTCGTTGTTGTTCCTGCATTCTAATTCATTCATTTCATTTACACTTAAGTAAAAACAAACTACAAATATATACACCACACTAAAATAAAATAACTACTACGATTTCCTAGAAGGCAAAGAATCTATTTGGCAGACTATAAGTAACATAATTATATGTTAGTTTGACCTGGAGGAAGTTTAGCTGTCATTAGCTGTATTGTAATGTATGTCTGTTGTGTGTACACATTTTGTTGCAAAGTCTATTCCAGCCAATTAGATGCTCTGGAGATAGAAAGCCAGGTTCATTAATTAAATAACCTTAGCCCCGACTGTTGTTGTGTGTAGCCTCGAATTCTCCTTGTAATGTGCTGCTGAGCTCCTGGCAAACTTGACTAACTGACTGTGAGCTGTTATTGCGTTGTTGTATGTACCAATATAAATAAGTATACGGAAGAATAAGGATAATAATATATGTAGCAATTTAAACCCAGAATCACAAACGTACAGAGAGAGAGAAAGACAGGGAGAGATAAAATAGGACTGTAATAGAAATAGAGAGAGAAAGACTTGCTCTGAAGAGCCACTAGGTTTAATCCGCACTATTAGTGCAAACCTCAAACGACTTGATGGCTTATCTTCAGTACACAACTTATCGTATCACTTTCCATTGTATGTTTATTCACTGAGCCGAAGAAAAGCAATAACACAGGCCAAAAAGGATTACTTGACTCTAATACTATTCCGCCCTAATTCTCATCGTCTCTCTTTCTGTACATATTCGCACTTACTCACACAGCTACCAGTTCAACAACACATACAGTGAACATCAACAGATCCATCTTGACTTTGATCGAGTGAATCCCTCATTTCTATACTCTGCCTTCTCTCAACTCTCCATCTCACTTCCACCACAACGTTTACCAAAAGCAATCTAATATTATTATTATTGTAGGTAGAACATGTTACTGAATAAATATCATTCCAAAAATAGTTCACTCCGAGATCCACATAATGAAAATGCAACACAACTTCTATTATGAAGGTAAATACGTAATATAAAAATATCAGAGGGGCAAGTCAAAGTCGTAATCCACATGATCCTGCTATTGCTTTAGCACTAACAATATTTACACCAATATTTGCACTTGGATTTTAAAGATTGAAGATAAAAATCCAATCATTTTTAAACTAATGTTAGCTAAAATATATACACTATGTTATTACAGGTAACTTGAATAAAAAGTCTGATTTAATTCTGTCATACAAAGAATTGAGAGCTAATAACATTCTTTGTATTTCACTCTTTTAAACAGTAAGAAATATAAAGTAGGATTTCATATATTTTCATAGTAAAAAATACATTTCTTAAATACAGAGCTGAGAAGATTGTTTGAAGACATTTTCTAAAAGAAAGTCTTTTTGTGTCCAATAGGCTTAACAACTTACATTGGAAAAAACGGAGTAACGAAATTAGAGCAGACGTATAAAATTCTTTGCTTCTCGGCTACACGAGCTTCATTACTCTTTAAGATGAGGTTCTTCTATATAGTAAACATTCTACAAAGGAGTCTTTTTTATTTGACTTTTTGGGATTATAGTAATATATAGCCTGTGTTGTCATCACTTAGTTGACGAGGTGCCTAATGGTATGTAGTATAACATACTACTGTGAAAGTTATAATAGGAATACATACGAGAAAGAAGAAAGTTGCTTTGGACATACCTCGATGATAGTTTGTCCTAAGAAGTCATCTGATTCTCTGGTGAGCTTCTGTCGTAATTTCGACTTGAGATCGTTATCTTCATCCCAAACGCGTACTTTGATCCGGTCCGAAGAATTGTGGCACTCACTGTTAAGAAATTCGTCATTAAATGCATGCTCTGAAAGACTAGAGTCTCTACTACAAAAAATTCGTTGAAAAGAAATCGTGGTAACAGTAGTAGCTTATCTATTTACAACTGCTCGTATTACACGCATCCGAAAAGCAATAAAACCGGCACAAAGGGAAGCAAGGACTATCTACTAAGTAATACAGTTTACTTAATTTATAATAATATAAAGTCATGCCATACACAGAACGTAGACTGAAAGTTAGATACATGCTTTGAAAGAAAGTAGGTAGGTAGTGCTACTAGAGAAGTAGACACAAAAAATAATTCTACTTAAATAAGTATCTCCACACAATACACACAACTAGTAAAATATGTGTGGTATGGTAGTGGTGGTGGTAGTTTCCCTAGTGCAGTACAACAATAAAGTTTGGTGCAGGAAAAATTTCTTTCTGTTGCGAGAAAGATATTTCTATGCAAATCAAATGGAAAGCTCGTGGGAAACAAAAACGGGAAAAACGTCAACTCACAAATAGAACTTTTCATTCCAGACTGGATTTAATTCTTGTGGCATGGTTCGGGTACGCTTCTTGACTTTGCCAACTTGGACGGTAACGTAAGGATCGCTGGTTCCACTCTTATCCTTTGCAATCAGACCTTGTGCGCAAATGACTGGACGGCAGAAGTAGAAGAACAAGAAGAACAAGACGAAAATAAATAAGACATTTCATTAGCTTTATCTTTCATCATTGAGTCATTTCCATTTTAGAAAAACTATGCTAGAAAGTAGTTGCGACTTCAGTTGCAGTTACATTACTACATTTACATTTATGGTTTCACACAAAGGAGAAAGTACTCTAAACATGAGTGGAAGTAAGTAGGAAATAAAGGATTTGAGCAAATGATTGCAATTACTACTTTATTTTTTAGTGTAGGAAGTGTAAGCGGGTAATACACATTACGAGTATACTATACTAATACTAAAGTATAGGAGATCCAGACTTTAAATAGCTTCACTTCACATTCCTATATATGTGACAGTAAAAATTTGCATGCTCTTTTGTATACCGTATAATCATCAGACTTTTCAAGCCAACAAAATTGTTATTAGGTATCATTTTGCCTGCTTTAGTCAACCAGGCAAGCAAATTAGAATGTCAAGTAAAATTCCAAAGTTTGGAAACTTGTGGCCACAGAGCTCATTCGGTTACAAATCGTTATTACTTGAGATTTTTCTAATTTCGAATTAACTGCGCATCCTCTGCTAATAAAAGAACGATAATAGTACACTTGCAATGAAAAGAAACGGTCACGCACTGAATAGAAAAGTCTTTTTTACGTTTTCACATTATATTTGTACATACATACTATAGGCATTAAAGGGAAAATAAGCCTATTACTATTTCCATTATGTTTAATGCGATACTACTTATGGGCTGAGGTTGCATTCAAGAAATGTTCATTAGAAGATTAGCTATTTAAATGTCCGGATTTCTGGGTAAGGAACGAAATAAATAGCATTTAGTATAAAGGTAATAATTTGATTAGGTTATAGTGTTAACAAACATGGAAATTTTCCCAGCACACAGAAAGCAATTTGATTTATAGCTTGCTTAGCAACATTTTCGCCATAAACTTTGGTTTTAACACGTACTTGAGCAAGTACAATGTATGTGGGTATGTAAGTATATTATGTATACATTATATTACTAGATTGTTGGTTGAGTGACAACATGAGATGATTGAGAAATAGGAAAGGAAATGGATTTGTATTCAGAATCAAGTGTCAATGGTAAGTATGTTCTGAGCAGCAGGCAGTAATAAATTATGTCGTATAATTTGGAATTGAGGTGAATGGTGCATATAGCATGAGGTATGGTATGGGATATATACTGTACTTATTGGGTTAATAATAATAATAATATATCGACAATATCGTTCACAAACTTTCCATATAGAACATTATATGACAAAAGACAAAAAACACAAATACATTACTATAAGTATTCACACAATGGATCCAATTTAGGAGTGCAATTTGATATATACAGAGAATCACAACAACACAATTCACATGAACAATACAAAGATATAAAATAGACAATGAACACACAGGACAATGAATGAACAGTGAAAATCGAGAAAATAGGTCGCATACGACAACAATGACGATCAGCCTTTGTGAAAGTAAGGGAAAATTGTGTTAGGCTCGAATGAAATCAACTCTAGATTTGATTAGGGATCTGATATTTTTCTACTGTAAAAATGAGGGCACTCTCATTCCGTCTCCTTCCCAGTATTCTCTTCTGGGTGATTAGTAACGTAATTAATATTGATACTCTAGAGCTACAAGTCTGTGACACGAACAGAAGATACAATTAAAGAAAAGCAAGTTGAGTTGTATGTATTTTAGCTATTTTTACAACATATATATTGTGGTCATGTATACGGGTAAACAATGGTATGGCTGCGTTTTCAGCTGTTAAAATATTTGCCATTGTACTAAACTAGACACAGACTATACTAAAACTAGTGATAGGCTAAGGCTAAGCTATTGACAACACCAACACTGACAGATAAGGTTGAATGGCTAAGGAACATGAGGAATTATGCTTTTAAAGCTTTTAGTGCTTTTGTACCGAAATTGGCTCAACCGTACAATACAACATAATACTTTTCCAATTCTACTTAGGTATGCTACTTCTAATTCATACTGGTTCCGTTTCACATTCTGCCCCAAAACCCTTTTACGTCAAATGTTTTACGGTGGGTACATTTTCAAACATTTGTTATAAAAAATACTATACGTGAATCGCAATTCAGAATTAGCTTCAATGCTAATTCTAATCTAATGCTAAGTATTCAAACATTACACTTATTATAGAAAAATTTGTTACGAAAAAACACATTAGGTACCGAGGTTATGGTTATCTACATTAATGACAAAATGTAATATTATTTTTTAAAGTGAAATTTTAAGTCGACATATAATGTATGGATGAATCATATAAAAAGATGTCTCTATTGTATTTTATTTATTGATTTTCATTTAATAAAATTAAAATTATATTTTCTTGAATAGATTTTGATTAGATAGCATACTTCTCTTGGGATAATAATACTCTTGAATTGGTAAAACATTTGAAGGGTTGACGATTTTTATTTTAGTATCAGGAGATCTAAGATGTAATATCCGTCGTAGTGTCTCATAGTAGTAAAAATCTATTTTTATGTAACAAATACAAAAGAGATCATGTTGTAAAACGTATTCATTTAGTTTATATCTCCAGAAAATAAATTGGGTATTAAGTGAGGAAAGTATAGGTATTGGTACACAGTTTGAGTAAATGCATTAGGTACTAAGAATATAGGGTGATAGTTGAAGGAAGCAGTATCTAGAACGGAACCAAAACCAATTAGACTAATGTACAAATCAAACATAACCATTAGGAAATAATCCATTTGAAATGTACTTTTGCTGAGACTATACTACACATATACACAAACGACTCACACAGACACACTATATACATACAGGATAGAGCTTGCAATACACGTTGAATGTATATAGGCACTATCATCAAACACACGATCGACAAACTTAACTACAACTACCTACAATACTAACAAGAAGTATAGTACATAATAATCCAATAGAAAATATTCAACACATATTAACACACACACACAGACACACATACTATTGCAAGAGTCTTAGTAAAATCTACACAGCTACTTACATCTTTACTAAGTAAGAACTACATTTGTGCCTTGAAGCCTAGTATTGCAGCTAATACTATAGAGCTCAATTGCTTTCATTTACGATATTGCTTTGACTAACTACACTAAGAAGTTCTAGCAGAGTGCTACTGGTATCCAACTAGTGCTTTTGGTCGTAATTGTCCTTGATTGCCACTAGTACTATTCCACTATAGGTATATATCGATAAACTCAAGCCTTCAAAAAGAACTAGTAGAGAGAGAAAAGAAATCAAATAGCCTAACTTACATTTTAGCCAACTGTATACGAGAAAAATACAGTCTGTAACTATTTTCAGGCTTAATGCGCAACTTTCATTACACTGGCACTCAATCTCTCAACTGCGGCAATGTACACATTCACATGACTATATACACAACACTACACACAGTCTAAAGACAGAGTAATAATTACTAATGTAACTAACAATCATTCTGCTACAGAGTATATACATAGATAGGCCCATGGTTCAATTCAAACTCTATTTTAGAATTATACACATGTATAAGAATATACACAGATACTATATACACTCTAGATACGATTACAACTCGCTATGTTTTACGCATACTCGATCTAACAGTAAGAATCCCTATATTATGTAGTATATAGATTGAATGAAACCTAAACTACCATCTCTAGACTACTATACACATGGTACAAGTTTTACAACATGAAACATGCAAGAAACAATTGTGTGTAAATGACGGTGAACATGTCTGCACATGTACGTGACATTTTGACAATGTTTCCTTTGTAAATCAGTCAGATGTAGATAATGCAGGTTTATATCACTGACGGTAATCATCATGAACCCTTGTCCGCACTAATCGGAGTATAATTTAGAGTTCATGAACAAATGAACATTTATCGCCACACAAGGTCACATTCATTCCTTTAGTTATATACACTACTTGTACACATGAAAAAAGTTGTTAAAACTAACTAGGTACATATTAAACTATTACGTACTTCTAAATAGCTACAAACAGGTAGAAACTAGTAGCCTATAGGCAATCTGACTATAATTTGCAAGCTGGAATTTAAATATGTATAGAAAAATATTTGACGCAGTCCTACAAAAATACTTTTAACTCGTATGGTCACACATAGAGTAGTATAGGTTTTTGACTAAGAAAACACTAGTATAATACACAACATACGTACACATTGGAAACCACAGAGAGAAAACGGTACGTAAATAGGCGTCAGAGTAAGTTTTATGTACATACGCCAAAGTTTTGGGGTGAAAATTCGTCGATGAACATTCGACAGCGATGCACACAATCGGACTCAGACACTGAAACAACGCCTCACATCTAAGTAAGTATTTTAGTAGGTACAACACGTTCGAATACTATTTTTACCGTAGGATTAATAACACCGGATTGGAAATAGTAACTACGTTTCCATACGATATAGAATTGAAAATCTAAAAACTCTACAAAAATCTAGTAGGTAGTACTAATGGTTGGGGTACATTCTGAGACAGAATTGTCATCTAAAAAATAAGTAGAGAGTAAAAATGGTATGTAAAGAGCGAATTGGTTGGTTTGGTTTGGTTTATATTAGTAAATGATTTGGTTAGTGAAAGTTGTGATTGAGCAATGGTTTAAAGTGGTGGTGGTGGTGGCAGAGGAGCTTTTTGGTTTTATTGGCGTTCAAAATGAATGTGTTTAACTACAAGTACTCATAGATATTGGAAATTATCATTATTTAGGTATATACTAGTATATAGGTATGTAACTTACTAATTTGATCAAAACTAGGAATGAATTGCAAAAACATGTGCTGGAAAATGAAATCAAGATTTCGAGGGAAATGTTGAGTATCAGTATGTTAGTGAGGTTTTGGCTTGGTGATGTTCATGCATTTGTATTGAGGCGTGTGATTCTAATGAGTTAGAGTATTAGTAGTAGTATCAAAATCAAGTTGGCAAATCAAGGGAATTTGACTAGGTATATTTATTGGTGGGTAGGTAGTATAGTAGTACCTGTGATGGCAATCTTGCAGGACCATTTCGATGTGCCTTCAAGAACATTGGACTCTGCTTGTTCTATGTTATCAATATGAGTGTCTGGGTCGACAGTAAATGTATTTCTGTGAAGTGGAGAAGGAATAGACACATGGAATGATTATATTTCAGAGAACGGTTATTTAGTTTATTGATTACTTTTACTTAGTACGTCTCAGTAGTAGCTTATTAGTACTAGCTACGGTCTGAGAGAGAGAAAGATGTGAAACCAGTTAAAGTTCAATGTATTTCGTAGCAGTTGACGTAAATGATTACATGTATACAGTAAATGAACTGTTCTTTCGTCTCATTACCTTTTCCCTTTTATAAATGAGGAAACCAATGAGGTCTGTAGGTAACTTAGAAATTAATGTCGAAATACTAAACTTCGTCCTGTATAACCTTACCTAATTAAATCGCAGCAAACTACATTAAATTTTATATGACCTAACATTTAGAGTAGTACCTCTATAAAATATGATACAATAGTAATCTAGTACAAATAGTTTACACTATAAATGTAGAGACTCTTCTAATATGCATAGTCTCTTTATACACATAACCTCTTTTAGTATCTTTAGTATTTTTAATATAGCCTTATACATATAACACAGAATTGGCACAAGCACACACGTAACGCAGTCAGTACAGTCTAGCAGGCGGCGGTTTGGTAAATGTACGTATAATACAATAAAGGTTTACATTACAAATCGCTATCACCACAACATCATCATCCACGCCCAGTCAGGTGTGACATTCAATGGTTTTGCAGCAATGGTATATTATGTACAGAGTTTTAGGAAGTTTAGCCAGCAACATCGATTTAGCATCATGCTTACAATATAATATGAGTAAGTAGTGGAGGGTACGTAATGACAAGAAAAATAAAAGTTTTTTTTTCCTGCATGGAGAAAATGTAAACTGAAAAATGAGATAGCACATAGAGAGAGAGACAGAGAAAGTAGCAACATTGACATAAGTTCAGCTCCAGATGTTCAAGCCGTTACTGTTGTCGGAATTTTTTAGACAGAGCAGTTTATGTGTATAATACAAGTATTGTGGTTCAATTACACTGTGGATGCTGTAGTAATATTATTTTCCCAATGTTTACACTAAAGTGTAGAAGGGAAAGTATAAAAAGGGACTAAAAAGTCTAAAAGAAAAGTGTTACTATTTTGCAATGCTACAGACTTACTATATTATGGATATGGAACATAAAGAGAAAGATTTGTAATAAAAGTTTATTTTATAGCTGAGCAATAAATTGGGTTGAAAAACAATGAGAGTTGTACTGCAAAGAACACAAACAAAATTAGAACTTAATATTTGAAACAAGAAATTACACGCTACAGCTAACAGCTCGTAAAAGATAGAATTGTGAGTCAAAGTATAATAAATATAAGGCTGTACAAAGAAAAATGACGACCACGATTCAAAGTTTCTTTGAAAAATGAACAGCGTGTTGCTAATAATATATAATGGATATTTTGTTATAGCGTATCAAAGAGATGTGTGTTGTTTGCGAATGTATCATGTAAAAGTAGAGCTTAAGAGTGGTAATCTTAAGTGTACTGTTGCTGTTTATATAAATATATATATTGCTGTGTCACGAAAGAAATATGGCGAGCAACACACAAACAAAATTTGCAGAAAGCAACAGTTATTTCACACGGATAATTGCGAAGGCGAGCTCTTATTTGTATTATTGTAAATCCGTTGGCCGTAATGATTAGAGAGTTTGTATGCAGGTTCATAATAAAAGGCATATGTTCAGAAGGATTCAGTCTTATCTTTCGATAAGCCGATTAGTATCAAGAGAGCTGTTGTCTGAAATTGAAGCTAATCATTTATGCACTTTCATTGCTTTTAATGGTAACAAACCTGTTATAGCAATTTTTGCGGACCACTTGCTAGTTCCGTCTAAGACTGACTGCTTTATCGCTTTCATGTGTCCTGTATGACTTTTCTCCTCTACGGAAAATACCTCCCTACAAGAAGTATAGTACATTCATCATTCAATTTTATTTGCAAATTTTCCACATAAACGAAGATAGTCCACTGGAGCCATGATAGATACATTTTCAGTTAACATTTTAACTCATTTCATAATTAAACAACAATTATCTACATAAATCCATTTTAATATGATGACACTAAGAATTCGAGTTTATTACACACATCAAACCTTTCAAAACATTTTACCAAATGTTACAAGTTATTACCATGCACTGTAAATTCATCCGTACTAGGTATTTTGACTGAATAATTTATGTAGGTGAAGAATGGATGACTGAATTAGCTTATTGCTAGTCAATGGATCTTGATTTGTACAATTATACGATTTTTTGAAAGCACTCTTGCAATAAAATAGTGAAATACCTATGCACAGTCACAAAAATTAAATATGCCTACATAAGAGCAGTTTAATAAGTAAATTAACTCTGTATATTCCTCGGTTAACCTAACATAGGTACGTATAGAAGGTATCAATGAAAAATGTTCTTAAGGTACCATGTAGCACTCGTTACAAAAAGTTCGTTGATATTTATAGAAATTTATTGTAGTGTGTATTTTTCACCTTCCATACCTGTCTAGACTACAAAAAGAGTTTACACTACAGTGCCATTGTAAGGTGAGGCTTTCTTTTCTCATTGCCAACATTGCTGACTGGTTCTCTTCTCGAGAAAGTTTTCCTTCGTCATTCCAGCAGCCGTTATAAGGCAACGCAAATCGAATTGAGTGCTTTCAGAATTGGGAGCAAAATGGGCCATTTACGTTTTTACGTGGTCTTTCTATTCGAACATGCGAGGAATTTAACCGGGCCACAATGTCCATTACGTTCCATTTCGCGCAGCTAAGTGACATTTCTTGCGCCAATACTCAATAATATCAATGTGTGAATGTACACCAAGAGCACACGCTGAGATATAACATTACCACACAACCTACTATTTTAACGACACTTCTGTCAACCTGCGATATAACCTATCTCTAGATAATAGAAATGCAAGAGTATCGTTAAAACGTAATAGCCACGCCTGAATATGTACATTGTACATATCCTACACTATGCAGTACCTACAGCATATAACATATGACTGTATAAACCAATATAGGTACTACATCCTTCTTTCTGACATGACGGTGGGAATTTAATAAAATAAAAAAACATTATTTCACACTAAAATATTGCAAAAACAGGAAATGTCGTTATCCTAGAATCCTTGAATGTTCCAATAGGCTCAAGTCACTATCATTACAATATCAATACCTACTACACGTAATAGCAAGTTCTAGCTGTAGGTAGGCAATGAACATAGTAAAGTACTATTTATATCATGTCTCGTAGTCTTATACACAATCCTATTATATTACGAGAATCATTACAACTAAAGTTTCTGTTTACTAGTATAATATTAGTAGTGTAGACTATTAGTAAAGTACACAGTTCGTAGAAACTATGTAAGTAGCTATATACAAAACATCTCATACTTATATAGGGTAGAAGAATTAGATATAAGATATCATGTAGTAAATAGGTAATAAGAGAAACTACCAACCTGATCAGTTCAAAGATCTCAGGCTTCTGACGCTCACGTTGCTTCATGATTTCCTTCATGGCGGTGATAATACTATTGGCTTTATCTTCAGCTCCATGTTTGCAGCTTTTCTCAGCAGCTCCTAAGAATTTACGGAGAACATATTGACTGAGATTTGCTTTCTTTTCTCTGGTTCTTGTGAAAACTACAAGAATATTTCTCTTGTAATACGGTTACACGTTAGTATTTATCAACACAACCAAAACCCTGTAGTACATAACTATCCTTCGTACAGGATTAACATGCCGGGTGTGTGATTTCAATGGAATCCCATTTTTCAACCTAAATAATCTGTTAGTATACTATACATGCGGCTATAGGCATCGCCCATAATAATTCCCCTGAAATCACGCACACACTACATAGTATTGTGTATGTACTACTACACATTTTATAAAGCACTGTCCTTTTATCTTGTTGTACGTTACGTTGCACCAAAGTAAAGTCAATTCCAAGTATTATTGGAACTCAGTACTTTCATTACTTTCTTTTCCCTGTACACAGCAAAGAGGATAAATCAAACCGGACGCTTCAGACATACGAAGCGCAAAGACAAAGAATCTTGTCTATTGTCCTTGTAGTACTCACGTTTACGAATATACTTCAATATTGACTTATGGCCAAAATACATGACAGTGCTATAACTGGATGTAATGTGTAAAGCAGTTGAATGTGTATATAGTACTTTGGTATTATGTACCCGATACTTTCACCGAGTACACTACATGAAAAGATATTATTAAGCTTTCATGTACTACACTGCAGTCGTAAGGTTTAACCTTGTTAGTTGTAAATGGAATGTTTGATATTGTTTTTGTTTGCGTTTGGCTGAGTTGACATGAAGTACCTGATAATCCAAACTCAAAAACAGACGAAAACAATGTAGGGTAATAGTGAAATCAGAGTGGCTTGGTTGGTTATATCCAGCTTATAAATCGATTGAGAACGTCTGTTCTACAACAAACTGTAAACATCCGGACCACAGCTCGTCACTGGGGATTGTAATGTAATGGACAGTTTTTCTTTAGATGTGCTAAAAACCAAACTTGTAAACTTGCCAACATGAACCATGTCATTGAGACTAACAAAGCTGGCTTCTGTTTGCGAACAGATAATTATACAAAACCTCATAGCTTTTTTTGTCGCCAGTCAGTAGATTACACGTCAATTATAATTCCTTGACCTAAATACAATTTACTGAACTAGTGCGAGAAAAATTAACTAACTTTCAACAAACTTTTGTGGCTTTAAGTGTCCTGACAGCTCTTGTTGTCAGGAATCAAATTATTTTTTGGATAGAATGTCAGTAGCTGTATAAGTATAACTCATCGGGAAGCATTTTTCATTGTGGTGATGTGAATCCTGCATTATGTGCAGCTTTCCTGACGATATTTATACTATGCATCCTTTGCTTTCTAATTCATTGTATCCCATGTTTTAATTAGAATAGTGTAGTATGTAGAACTTTTTTTATTTGCGATGTGAGAATCTCCGAATTTGTTTTATTACTTATCGAGAATGACAAAATGTTTTGACAAAAAAATATTTGCTCAGCGAAAATGGCAAAATGTTTTGACAAAAAAATATTTGCTTAGCGAAAATGGAAAAATGTTTTGACCCAAATATTTTTATTTATTTAGCGAGAATGACAAAATATTTGAATAATTTTTTATTTGCTTAGTGAGAAGTTAGGCGATAAGATACAAAGAATTTAAATCTTAAATGCATTTATGGATTTTAGTTTTTAAATTTTAATGCAAGTATGTCTAGCTACATAGGAAAGGATTGCACTGTGAAGAATTCACATTATAAAAGTTTCATACGATGAAAAACGCCTCGACGAAGTGCTCCCACGATAAAAGATGCTCTAAAATGAAGTATCCTAAAGTTAGAATGTCTCTATTGAAGCGCTTTAAAAAAACTACTTTTCTCTTTGTATACCGGATTCAAAAGTTAAAGAAAAGTACTTGGTACTACATACTCTACTCTGCATATACACATAGTTGGGATACATGCAACAAATAGACAAATATATTAGTTTGGTTGCTTTTTACCATGTTATATTGCATCAATTGTATACAATTCGTCAGCATCCATATAGAATTGAGTGTAGCAGTAATCACGATTTTCTCTTCTTTCTTTTCTTTCTTTATAATAATAGACAAACACAAAAGAGTAAAAGAAAAGTTTTGAACAGTTCTTACTTTGAAGGCAGTCGGCATTTAGCAAATCTTTGCACTTTTCGTGGCACTTGACACCACACTCCGTACATCGCACACCTTGCCGTGCGATTCCCCACAGGAGACCTTCACACTCGTAACAATAAGTAGGAGAAGTTGCCGTCCACAGAACAAAGTTGTGTGGTGTAGTACTCGAGATCGGATATATGAGAGCTTGGAGTGTCTTCTTGTAAACGTGCATTTTCTGAAGGTTTTCGATTATACACGGTGCACGAAGAAGTCAGTGGTTGCCGCAACACACAACGACGAAAACGTCGAAGAAGAAGCAATAGAAATAAAAGTCCCGATTTAATTTCACTCCTCAATGAATATTCGTCATATAACTTCATTCACACCGTTGCAACATACCTCTACGACGTTACTTCATGTACATACACAATTCTAGCCATCTCCAGTATCTTCTCAAGCACACACGTTTTTTTATATATAAAAAGACTTTTTTACTGCATGAGAAAGCTACGAAAGTGTGTGCATACATGGAGAACGTATATTGAGCTCTATATACACAGACACGTCACTACTATACAACGAAAAGAAAGTTTTAATACCTTTCTTTTCTTAAGTTTAGTTAGTAGCTTGAGCTTACTTTTACTTAGGATTTTATTGCTTTATTACGATAGAACTACAGCACTCAAGCTCAGCTCTTCATATATATAGGTATATATATAACTAGCTTAGAAACTTGACTAGGTTTTCTAATTTAATAGTCAAGTCAAAACTAGGTATACAAAATTCTAGTATCTTTACTTTACTTTGCGTAGCTTGAGAATTGGCTGAAAACTAATTCACTACAGATTGTGACGGTGAATTGCCTACTATTACTGTACAACATACACATATACTATTTACTTTCATACAATTACGTTCATTTTATTCAAATTTAATAACCGTACGAATCAAAATCATCATATTCTTTCAGTTCATCCTTTCCATATAAAAAGCTTATTACGTATTAAGTAGAGTTCAAGAGATATTAATTGTATTAGTAGTTTAAGATAAGTAGAAAGATAAATAGATAGTTAGAAAACAATTCTCTATAGTATAGTAGTAATAGTAAATATATATTAATAAATATTTTTTTCATATTACGTAGTAAACATAGAACATAACATAAAACATTGTAAAAAATTTAGTCAAGCAAGCTTAAAATAGTTTAGGAACAAAACAGTTAAGAAAAGTTGGGGAAAATAATGAAGAAAGTATAAAAAAGTCTCAGTAAATAATAGACAGTTTTCATAAATGACAAATGAAATAATTCAAGGAATGAAAAAAAAACTAACATAAAGGGTACTGCTACACAATTTGAATGCTGTTGTTAGTACAGTACAAAGGTGTATTAGACACACACACACATAGTGAGAAGCATTTAACAATACTTTCCAGTATATGACAAGTATTACAAAGTAGAAACACAACATCGCAGAAGAACATGACAAAAATGACATTTGGTTTTAGACATTAGAGAGGTTAAACACAACACGATTATCAAACGAACAAAGAACTAAATGGAAAAACACTTGATTCCGTGCTAATTGCAGTTTGCAGTGGCAGAGTGTGGGTGCAGACTAATTAACGTGTCTATTGTAATTAGAGTGTTTGCAAGTCTACCAAGAAATAAATTAAGTTATCGATTTTATATCTATAGGAAAAATGAAGCGCCATTTCCACCGAGCCAGATCTTGTTAAGCCTACACGAGAAATTATTATTTGAACCGGGTAGTAATCTCTAATAGAGTGTGGCATCCCAACCACAGCCTCCACCAAGGCTCATAATGTCATGAGAGCATTAGCTTTCGTCAGTTTAAGTAAGAAACAGTTTAAATTGTCTCGTTTGTATTGGATACATTCTAAACTTACGTAAATTATGTTCTGGTAAATTTAATCCAATTTATTTATGCTTTGGAACTATTTTCGATTTACTTAAAGAAGAATCTCAAAGTAGTATTAGTAGTCGACTACAGCAATTGAATTGTACACAACTATTACAGGCGGAAGGGGACACGAGGAGTGCAAATTGCGGTATTGATTTTCTGTCACTATGTTTAAGTATAAGCATGGACTCAAATGGATACTAGCGTTGATTTCATCATGCAGTTTGTGAAACACCAATGCGGACTACTAAAATCTCATAAACTCCCTAACACTAACAATGCTACTTTATTTAGTCTTTTGTATAAATTACTATAAGTCATAGGTATACACTTTCTCCAAAGAAAACCCCAAGATCTATTTATATCTCTTCACAAAGATTCTACACTAACAATCAAACACAACTACTATTATAAACATTTTCACAGGATAAAAATGTTATGTAAAACACGAACAGTACCAAACTACACACTATACTGGGTTGCCCTTGTTAGATAACTGCCAATAGCTTATCGCTTCATCCTTTTGCTCTTTCATTTTGTATATAACTCTGATACATGATAACATGATTGCCTGGAAATTGCTTTCTTGCTCACGATTTCGCATGTATTTGTATTAATAATAGTAACACATACTAAACCTTCTACCTATTTCCAATACCTTGTCACTTATATTAACCAAGGTACCTATCTAACGCAGGTAATCAATAAAATCGATATTTCTTATCAATTTGCTGTCTCGGAGTAATTGTTTGTATCATTGTATCCCACGTTGAACTAGTAGTATAAATGCATTGTCTTATCTACCACGTTAAAAATTAATTTATGACCGAGCCTAGACACCTTCCTACGTAGGTATATCTGTGTCTATGTCTATACTCATAAAACTCGCTATCAGTTAGAAGTTTTCAGTTTAGTTCGCTTTCACTTTTCTTTTCGTAACAGTAGAAACTTTTGGGAATTCGAAAAGCGTATTGAGGCTACGTACACATCAAAGTTCATTAATCACAGCTACAATACTATTATTCTACTGCAGAGTTTCTCCATGAATCACCTAGTGCCTATGTAGCTAAGACTACTATGGTATGTGTGAAAGTTCCACAGTATTATTATTACTTTCACTTTACTTTATACTAACAAAACAAAGCAATAAACTGTGACTAGGTATCTGGGATTCTACGTACAAATATCATCGTGAGATACTTATGATATTATCTACTTTGTTTAACTTTCATTTCTTATCATTACTTGCATAATACCTACTACTATACGAATACAAATACTATAACCTATCTACTACCCTTTTTATTGTTAGTAGTAGTAGTACCTACTTCAAAGTAGTTAGCATTATTACATTTTGGTTTTTGTCTATTTTGTAATTCGTATACTATAAATAGACAGTATATTATAGGCAAAATCTGGAGACCTAGCTATTAATACAGGGTTAGTTAAGTTATGAGTTTGATGGATGAATCTAGTATGTTGATTTTAGCATACATACACTAATAAATTTATAAGCGAATGTTTTATGGCATATTAGCTTGAGTTGACTATGTAAACATAAAGCTGAACTACTCTAGATTTCTACTAATATTATAACAGTACGCATTAAGGCGCTTAACGATGCACTAAACGTTATGTTACGTTATAGTGAAGTGAAACACTGTCTGATCTTTTACTTACCAATTCCTATCCATAGAATTGTAGACAAGACATGTGAAACAAGACAAGACAATGGGTTTTACACATAAACAGCATGCTATCCTTCCTACGCTACAACAAGCTGGTAATCCTAATCTCCTCTCGGGTAAACCTCTGGCTGATCTATTATTTGTGTTGGCTTGAGTACTAATTTCAGCTTTGCACATCACACACACACGTCAGTGCTAGGAGTAAGTAGTGGTGTATTTTATATTGTTAGAGTATCGTAGTTTGTACGAGAAAGTTAAAATAGCAAACCACACCAGCAAACTTACAAGTAACTAAATTGAGTTTGCCTATGTATACTGTTTCTATACTGTTTCGCTATTGTACTGCTAGTCTATATACATGGTGCATGATATTACTAGTACAAGTTGTGTAGACGAGAAAGTGAGTTGAAGGCTTGCTAATAATTTATGTCTGCAAAATGTGGCTGCGACGACCATGTCATGTCAGCTCATAATAAGAATAGTCAGCTTAAATGGCTGGCTTTTTCCATTGCACAATGTACTGTAACTTTACATGGGGTATATTTTGTATAGTTGTTGCAATCATCCGCATGGTTCTTCTTTTTGTATGTCTGTCAAGGTTAAAATTGTTATGTGCTACATAGTACTCTATAATACTGCAATGAATGCACATTTTTCTTTTTAAACAAAGTGGGTAATGTTGTGCATATTATCTTTAATAGGTTTAATGATGCGAAAACCTGCTTTGTTCGATAAAGTACAAATTTAATCTAACTAGAAGTGTTAGAAAACTATCGTTTATCCATGCGGATTAATTTGAGTATGGGAATTGTTACGCAAGTTGTATTTAGTAGTCTAGTACTATATGGTTTTGATAAGTTAGTCTTCTGTGAAATTGTTTTCAAGCTTTTTCTATGTAGGAGATGTATTTTTAAAGCTTGTTCAAAAGATCATGCGTTTGGAATTAAGTAAAGTTGAGTGTAAATTCACTTGGACTATGTTCATGCTTGTTTCAAATAGGGTCACACAGAAAACGAACACGCTTGTTGTATTAGTAGAAGAGTGTAATTACAAATGTGATTATAATACCGAAAAACGGACACAAGACGGTGAGACAAAAGTGAAAAGTAATACATGAATGTGCTGCTGTATGTGATTTCATTTCTCAAGCTCAAGTTAAGTAATTAAGTTTGTAAGTATACCTAAATTGTTAGTGTAAATTAAAGTTTGTCACGATAAGTTAAATAAAAATAGTAGGCAAGCGTTTCTATTTTAGATTTTATTTACAATGAAGGATAAACTAGAAAATCTGAATATAAATAATTTAATTTATTAATAAAACCCTGTGATTTATTCCCTATATCATAAAAATATATTAGACTACTACAAAAGTCAGATCTCCTTTCGATATTTTCCATCTTAAAATAATCTGCAATTCTTCATACTTAGATAGATGATTAGATTATGTCAATTAATTTTGGACTCTGATTGTATTTGGAAATCGGTTACCGATTGACAGAGTACTTCGCTTAAAAGTATCTGAATGATAAATGATCGTGCTGAGATTTATTTTTAGTTCATAAATTATGCGATAGGACATAAGGTGTTTGTACTCCCCTGCCTATTGTTATCTGTTTATGGTTGATTAGACGTAGGATGATTTGACTACTGTAAAAAAGTTAAATTTCCTTTCATCGAGCATTATAAGTTATGAGTAACTTCACGAATTGTAAATATCTTTCTATTTTCTGGGCTTTAACAGTGAAAACAACATCAAAAGGTGTAATAACTCACACACAGGTGTACATGATAAACAAATATAAATACATGGCTGGGGTGGGTGTAATAAGTACCTAAACGTTTACTTGAACACAGGATAAATATTTGGTTGTGCTACCACATATGCACATACTAGATTGCACTAATATTTCAATAGTTATGTAGGAAATTTGTATTCGTATGTATTAGCTACTATCTGTATAAAGTACACACAAATATATACACCTGCAAATACGGTGTCAGATACTTTTAGTGTAAATGGAAGTATGAGAGTACTAATATAGAGTTTCTAGTAAGAGACAGCTAGCTGAAAGGTCGTTATTATTAACACTATAATAACAACGGTAGTGACATACTAATATGGTAGTGGTAAAAGTAGGTACAATAATTCAGCACAACAATAGTTACTAGGCTGTTTAATGATGGTACACTAATTATGGAAAATATAAAGCAAACAGTAGGGTTTATGTCCAGAGATAATAGTAATTAAGAAAATAATAGAGATGGATGGAATAATAGAGTATAGTTTAAGTAATTTATAGTAGGTGAGTATAGAGTTGATGGTAGGTACAGAGAGAAATAGTCAATAGAATTTCTGACGGCAAATGCACAAAAGCAGTTATATTATTATACAGATAGAAGATATACGTTTAGTATATATGTTTCAGTATGAAAGTAATCAAGGATTTTAATGTCAAAGTGAACTGAATTGTTGAATGAAAGTGCCAGTAATCATTAATGAGTTTACTACAAGTCATAGTCTTGAATTGTCCCTGGTTTTATGACTACTTTTAATTAGTAACTAAGATTGATCCTTTAGTGAAAGTATTATTTAGACACACTCAAAATATGTATGAATAATATTAGTTCTGTGTATTACACTTTCAAATAGCTTCTGGCATTTCTGAAGTCTTTATAACACAAGAATGAATCTTGTAGGTAGTAAGCCAAGTATTTTTGTACGAAAGAAAGTGTGGTTGCTACTAAAAGACACAATGGCTGTCTCAACGTAAGTTGAACTTTCTATTTGAGGAATTCATTTAGATTTCAGAGATGTCAGAGAGTTATTTTAGTATAGTGTATGCTCATGTAAATTTGAATATTCCTTAGTGCTAGTCTGCTAGTCGTATATCAGGTCAAGTTTAAGTTGCCTTTGTATGTAAGATTTTCTACTTAAGGTCTTATGAAATTGTATAAACTGTGCTATGTAATGTTATACCACTAAAATAAAATATATGATGAGCAGCAACGCTTACCAATTCCTCGTCGTTGAGTGTAGCTCGTGGGATGGCATTAGTTAAGCCTGGCTGACGTTTCGTGGCAGCCATTGTCTAGAAGACAAAAACACAATATTAGTTTCAGACTGTTCTCACGCTTCCTCACTCATACATAACTACAACGGAGTTGTAAATTCAGACCATTGTTAGTGTTTCAATGAATAAGAAAGTAAGCTCATTGGAATAGAAAGAGAATTTCACTCAGAATTTAATACAGGAAAACTACCACTAATAAATAATGAAGAAAGGAAGGAAACTAGCTTCATAATAATAATTTTCTTGCAAAAAATCGATTTAACACCTTCATTTATATTTTGCTGTACACAATAATAAAGTCTTTACTAAACAAATAGGTTTATTAGGTTTTTTATTCATTAACGAAGAGCATCCGATAGAAAAGTTTAATTATGAAAGAATATTATCGGTATTATATTTGCAAGTGAGTATAGAATAAATGCTAACTTATTTACACAGCACGGCAACATCAATTTAATGGACAGAAGAAGAAATAGATAAAGTACCTTGAGAACCTTTGAGAGTATCATCCAATTTACACAAGAAGCAAGTTAGTTAGAAAGAGAAATATATTTTATGAATTAGCATGAGACAACTCACAAAAACATTTAATTTCCTTAACCCAGTACAATTTTAATCGTATAATACTGTTAAGAAAATAATTTAATTTCTTTAACCCAATACAATTAAAATCTTTATAATACTATAACAAAATACCATCATCCCACATCTTGGATTTGTAAGGATTTTAATTTCCCTTAATTCTATCTTACCAGCTCAGACACCAATGGGATGGACTTCCTCCTGAGTCGAACGTCAGGCATGCTGTCAATAGTGGAGTAAAATGGATTGTCCCCAGGATGCCTAAAATTGTCAAATAATCAAATACAAATAATTAAATACACTGCATTATACTGTACTACGCACTTAAACCCAGGCTTCAACAGAAATAGCAGAAAAACAAATTTAATTATTGTCAGTGAAAGCAATGAAAGCAGTGAAAGCAATGAAAGCACAAGGCACTCCCAAATTGTGTAAATGAAACATTATTTATTTACATTTCATCAAAATCACATTTAGGTAGTTTATTTCATTGTGTAGGTAAATACTCTTTGTCCATCATAAAAAATCAGAAGATTTCTTGGCTGCTGTATTATTCATCAGCGCTAAGTGTAATTTTTGGAACCAATTTGCTCAAAAAAAGACGCAAGTAATTTAGGAGATTGGTGCACGTGGTCAACATATAAAACACATCTCCGAGGAGTCTGGAGATGCGAGTAGTACCTAAATATGTAATAATGTGATTCTGCTAGGCATGGAACTTATTGTTGTTTAGACAGACCTTTGTCCCTTTGTGAATGGTAATGCGTTTGTATGCCATTCATTCGTAATAAGACAAGAAGGTATACACTCATATAATTTCCAATGCTCAGCAGACAAGAAATGATGCGCTGATATGAAAAGCAACAGCCACCCTACAAAACAATCTCAAACGGAATGGGGAATGATAGTGGAAAACTGGTCGGGTCAAAAGTCGAATATATCACAGAGCTGTAGGACGAAGACAGCACGTACAGAGAAAGCAAACGTGCTCATGGAAAATGCTTAGCCTTGCGCATCATTAATCATCGTTGTGAATTGCCTGTCGCCCTAATTATTGTTACTCTTAGATGCGCAAACCAATCCCGTGCCCACGGACTATCAAGACATCTAGCCCCTTACTCCAGATAAAACATTTTTCTTGATATCTCCTTCACACACACGAATTCCTTCAACTTTCTCCAATGAATCAACCAACCTAACATTTTCAAGTTAAGTAAAAAAAATCCACTCTGTTTCGTTAACGTTTATTCTATCATTTGTAAAAAATATAATGTCTATAGTCACTCACATAATGTAAGTATATGTTATTGTAACCTAGGTATACAAATATAATTGTCAGTTCTGGTTCTTCCAAGTACGTTGAACTGTCGGGCATCTCAAATGTCCAATGTAAAAGGAAAATAATTACTTGACTTTATCAAGTAAGTAATTAAACATACCCAACCTAGAACCTACCTAACTAGGTACATCATATTTAGGTAATCTGCAGTTCTAAAATCTGATAAATTCTAAAAAATGATATTAGGACAAATGTCCGCAATATGCGTCTACATTTCAAAATTCCTGGCAGTGCAATAGCCACTGCTAATTGACCTGTGTAGACGGGACTGGATCATACTTGACACTTGTGTAGCACCATCTGAATCTTTTGCAAGTTGAATTAGCTTACTTCATTATCACACTAATCGTTGTTAATTTAATTATTCCAAAAACAGCTATTGCCACATTTTCAATGCTATAATACACACTAATTATGTTTTTGTGATTAATATTCCAGCTTGAGTTCATTGGGCGCTTTTTGGTTGTGTAATTCGTGGTTGCGGCGAACACCCCTGTCTTTGTACTGATGTGTCATATTCCTTTTCAAATATTGCGGACTCATCAAATATAGAATTGCGTACATGATTTTGGTGATTATATTATTTCGTCTTTGATAAACAAGACATGAATTTATTCTCTTTACGCAACCATGTATCTTTAGTATTAGTAAACAAGGTTTTACAGTCATCGACTATTCGTATTTGAATACCTTTGTTGCACGAGTAAACAGATTCAGTTTCCCAGTTACAAGGTAAAAGCAGATCTATAGGATAACGAGACCGACGAACCATCAAACCATACACTCCAACCACCGTTCTGCAATTCTACAATGCAAATACACAGCTAGTAGTTTCGGGAGCGAACGAGAGAAAGACACACACAAAGAATATCACCCGACTAGGCTACTGCATAGTAGTACATATGTGTCCACATGAGAGGACAAATATTGTGTGCTGACGCAAATGTGTAGTTTCCTTGATCAGAAAGAGATGCACGCATTAGAGGTTGGGCATGCGGGAGAGACAGAGTATATATATCCGAATTTCGGGTTTAACTAATAAAAGGTATCACTGATGCTTTCACCATACATCAAATAAATGTCCTTGTATTTGTACCTTCGTTAATTCTAATTCTGTTAGTGAATAGTGGTGGTGGCGGTGGTTGGAGAAGTGACGCTGCTACTGAGTATATAATATAGCTTTATGTAAATAGGGAGTGTCTTGCTTTGCCTTGTGTATGGATAATGTAGCGACTGACATGAATCTATACGAAGCGTAGCTTTCATTCACATGCTTGCGTGCTAATTGATGAAATTGAATTAGCTGAACAGAGAAAGGAAATTAAATAGAACATACCCGCTGCCACGTCCGGAACCATCACTGCCGCCACTTCCACTCTATATGAAAGACACAAAGACACACAACTTTAATTTCTCTTACTTTCTCCATTAATTCATTTAAATCACTATACATTCTGCATATGAGGGCAAATAAGGATACAGGATGGTGATACATTATTAGGTAGTATAAGTAGTCAAAAGAAGAAAAGCGGTCTTAGCTTCATGAGTTCTATTGCGGCTTGAATTATTTTGAAGCAGAAACAGGATGTTGTAGCATTACTACTTTGCATTACTTAGCTTCAAATTAAATTAAATAAAAAGCATATAAAATTAGATCGTATACAGATCCAATACCTATACAATGTATGTAAGTATGTATAAAGTACCTTTTGGGTTTTAGCTACTTAGGTATGTTAAAATTTCTTTAACTGTGGTTGTTCGGTAACACACAATTGTATAACTACAGGTAGGTGTAGTATTACGCGACTTTATGTGAATGTTAGGGTATATCAATCCATAGCAAATTAACTCTGGCCAAATGCATTGATAACAAATCCACGAAGATACGCCATTGACTATCACAAAAGATTGTCACATGTCCAATCGATAACACAAACCAACCCTTAAGATACCTACTACATAAATATATTTACATATACATAGATATATTTAGAAAAGGGTGAAAATAAGGGCATGGTTCGTTGAGTTCCAGGCTTTTTATAGGCTATTCATAAAAATGTGGTGGGTGGTCACAAATTCAATTAGGAATACTAATTATACGACAAACCTTTCAATCGGGTTGAAAGTACGGAGCACTCACAAACAGATATGTATGTATTTGTAATTTGTTGTTGAGTTTAGTAGGCTCGACTAGCAAAGAATAAAGCATTGAATTTGTATACAGAAGTAAAGAGAAAGTAAATAAGAGCGGACATTAGCATGTTATTATATGAGGTAAATCGTTTGGTAAACCATTGTGTTAAAAGTTTGTGAAGGAATTTGTGTGTGTGGAAGATGTATGAGTTTGTGTGTACGTAATGGTCATTGCGTTTAGTAATCTAATGCAGTGTAATTTGTAGAAATATATAAAACAAGTTTCTATTCAAGGTTTGTGAATATTGTGAATATCAAGACTGGAGACATAGGAGACGAGAGATGGGATGCTTGCTGCGACCACACGGCTAGCTACCTAAACTTGTTTTCCTCGCCGTGCTTTTGGTTTAGTTTTGGACATACATGGAGAAAGAAGCTAAATCTGTATTTTATACGTCCAATGATTCGGAACAATGGAACTTTGCCATTATATTGCACATCATGACATTGTCTGATTTGTTTGGTTGGCTAGGTTTGTTGCAATGCATTAGGTTGCATGAGTGCTCTTATTTGAAACTTTGAACACAGTTAACTTTGCTTGGAATGAGGATTGGATTGAAAGTCAAATTCTATGTAAGTAAACTAGTAAGCTAGAGAAAAGGAACACTATCGTAGTTTCTAGTTCTAGTTCTAGTTCTAGCTGAAGTAGAGAATAAAGGAAATTCATTTCGAAGGCAAGTGTATGTGGTTGGTGGTGGTGGTAGTTTCTTGATATAGTACATGATGTGATGGTATTAAAAGACGTGTGTAGTGTGTAGGTATGTACTTACTATGTAGAGATAAAATTATATTATATGTATGAAGTAGAAGTATGTATGTAACTTGGTGTCTATTGACGTAGTTTACTTATATTATTGTTAGTGCATAGTGGAATATACTGTGAAGATACGTACCTACCTACAAAGAAAAGGAAAGCGTATACTAGTAGCAAAGCAAAGCTAGCTGCAAAACGCATGCGACTCGACTCCATTAATTTTTCAACGGTTTTTGACTCGACTTCGTCTTCGACTTGATCCAAAATCCTTGTTGGAATCGTCTTATCATTCTTTCTTCCTTTGTATGTATGTACATATGTATGTAGTAATGTACATTTGTGTGTTTCTCGCCATGTGTGATGTGAGTGAGAGAACCAGAAGCAATATTCTAACTATACTTGTGAACCATTGCCGATGAGAATATAGAAGGAACTAGGAAAGTCTTTTTGTTAGTTCATGTATGTGCGAGCAGAGTCAGCTATGCTTTTCAACTTAACAGAATCAGACGAGTTTTAGTTTAGCGTCTGTGTTCATGCAACTATCTGGACTTTCTTGTATCTCCCTCATCTTTGCTTAGCTTCAAATGTTCCAATTCCAAAGCCATTGGAATCTCAACGAAGCAACGAACTCTACTTGAATCCTTGAGAGAGAGAGAACTAAAGAACTAAAGGCTAGAAACCAAACACTGACAGGAGACAACCGTGAAACTCACAAGAAACCAAAGACATTGCATTGGAATTCCCATTCCGATACTGAAATGAGCCAATGTTGACTGTGAAACCTGATATGAAAGCTGACTCTATAAACACTAACGGTACAGTATTCATGGGCCACACGTATACACGATGTACAAATCCGGAATATATTTATAAGATCGCTTTAAAGATATCCCAGATAGACACATGGAACACTTTAGCAGGTTTTACGATACAACAATTCTATATTGACGGTGAACATCGTTCTCTACTTTTATCCCTTCTCAATTCAGTATGACTTATTTTGTTTGAATTGGACAGAGCGTCTTTCAGATTGTGTTTAACTTTTTCTCTTTTGCTAGCAGCATGATCCTTTAACTACTATGCAATGCAGCTATCTTTCTTTCCCTCTAGTATTACGCAACATCTGATGGAAAACCTTTCAAACAACACAGGATTTTATGTTGTGCCGTCTCCACTTCTTTCTCTAGCCAAAGGCAACTTTCCATATCTTTAAAACAAAGAGAGATACATATATCATTTCCTCACAGACAGGATGTATTCCATCTAGCTAGTATTCTAGATTTTCAAATAAAAACTCAGCCACTGCACTCCTTCGTGATATTATTATTTCATAGCATTCGTGTTCGCATCATTTGTTTGCTATAATATCCTTTAGAAGAATATGATATACCTAATACCTAAAAAATAGCCAATAAAAGATGTGTTATACACAGGAACCTACATTAAATAGTTAATAGAGTTTGTTTTAATGATGGTACAATGGTACATATAACATACCTATAGTATACATAGGTAGGTATACTTCCCGTATGCCATACCTACCTAGTATTAATACCTAAGGCACTAAATTCGTTGTTGAAAATATTATTATGTAAGAATCAAAGTTAAATAATAATAAACTCGTCATTTCAAAGTGAAAACGTGATGAAACGACATGTGTATCGACATATGACAACTAGCTGACCAAGAAGACAAGACGATGTCAACTCACGATGACAGACAACAGACAGAAATGAAGTTTGTTCTCCTTTGTAGCCCCCATTAGTGACGAGTCTGACTCTGACGAGTATTTCATGTATAAAATACTTTATACAATTCTTTCACTCACAATGACACATTACATATTACATTAGTACTAATACCTATGCTCTAACAAATGGTATGGTACTTTAATACATCAGTACGAAATGCTGCATACTTTCTCTGAAGTACTAGTACTTTTGTTCTGTTTTCATGAGATATTCGAAATTCGAAGTACAGATTTTTCTAACTTGCCCATTAGACATACATCGTTGCCTGCTTGTATCAAGAATACAATATCGACTTTTTGATACGTATGACCTTAAGCCTTTCTTGTTTATCTACCACGATTTTTCCCCGAAAACTCAAAACTACTAAATTCAGATATCTCGTACATGACTTAACTTTCTTTTTCCGGCCAAAAAAGTTGACTAGACTCTGTAAAACTGAACAATACCAACAATTTCAAGGAAATTCACTCATGTATAGTCTCTTAGTATTCCTATACACTGCATTTTTTGTACTATTAGTAACATAGAATTCTAATGGTTTACTAATGGTTAGTAGGTACTATTATTTGTACTATTTTATCCCCAAAAGCAGAAAAGGCAGACAATGCCATACTGCTAATACTGAGAGAAAAGGTGATTCGATATTATTGTAGGACATGACAAGAGTTGACGGGGCTTCAACAACCATTACGTCCATTAGCAGAATATAGTGAGGGAGAAACTGAGGCGAAGTATTTAATGGAATTATGAGCTTTGACACTGGGCAACAGACGAACACACAACTGACACAACACAACAGACAAAATAAAGAACGAGAGTTTCTAAGTATTTCTGTACGTCTGTAGTCCCTACTTACTCCTTTGTTCCAAAAACAATTTTTCAAAATACAAGAGCTCTCTCCAATGCAGACAGCAATGTTTATACAGAAACTTATAATCCGTACTATGTTATACTAGAACATTTCATTCAACTGTAGCAATATGGTTTACTCCTTGGACTGAGACTGCTATACACATAATATTGTAAGCTACCCGTTAATATGATGCGACTGAACATGACAAAGAAATTCTCCTTAACTTTGAAGTAAGCATCATGAGGCTACTTGTTTGTCATGAACACTATTTGTCAAGGAGTGCACTTTCACAGATGAGAGCATACGACAACCAACCTACTACTACCCTTACAATGTTGGACTTAATAATCCTCATGGATTTTGTGTCTGTGGTAGGTACCTAATATAGTACCTAGTACCTACTTAACCTACCTACCTAATCTAGGTATACTTCATACGAAACACGGAGTAGCAGGAATTGCAATATTATTATGTCTCAAGTCTCAGTCAATGTGATTTTGCCAAGGTGCGATTACTTATTGCCAGCTTAAACCTTTATCCCACCAACCACAGTTTTCAATATAAGGTTCAAGACATTTAATGTTCCTGCTGCTTTTGAATATAATTTGTGTTCAGAATAAGACCGAAGGTATGTAACTAATCTTGCATTTCTGAAATGCGTTTCGTAGAGCTATGTATGTAGAGCTATATTTGATTAGGCCTTCTGTTTCTGCTTTAATAAATGATGTTAATATCGACCGTGTGCTACACAAGACGAATCTGATAATAGTACTACCTATGGAGAAGGCACAAAAGCCACAAAGAAAATCATATTTGTTATGGAATCGTATTAGAATGCGATATTAAATTGAAATGAAAATGGAAGCCGGATGTGTTTTATAATGTCTATTTCGTATTCGTATGTCAGCTAAATCAAATTACTCCCTTCAATCTAGTACTACATTTCTAGAGTAGAGGCCTGACGTATACACGTATGTAATATACACTGCAAACGTAGAAAACAAAACATTAACAGCAAATATTCAGTAGCAGTAACAAAGTAGATTACGTACCTATTAGTAAACACCGATATCTTGTTTAGGAATGATAAATGCACCTACATTGTTCTAACACTTGTTTTGCCGACATGAGTGGAGGCAATTCAAACGCCTACTTTATATAGCATTTTGCAGCGAACCTAAAGCCATACATTTGGTACCTAAGAATAAAGTACAATTTAATTGAGATTTGTTTATTTTCTAGAAGACTCAATTTTCCAACCTAGTGCTTTCCCAAACAAACGATTTGTTAGAGAAGTATTGCACTATGGAGAAATACATAGAGGTACTTAAGTCCAAAAGAAATCCGATACGAAAAAAGCAGTTGTAATCAGATGGATAAGATCTCGTTGAAGAATCAATATCCACGTTTAAGGTTGGCTAGCGCTTTTGCTAATACATTGAAACTCCTACTCCCACCATCGGACTGATATTTGGAGGGAATACTCATGTCAAAACAAACCAAAATAAAAATAAATTAAAGATAAAAGTACCTGGAAGTAATTTTAATAATTGATCGAAAAAGAGTATTTTGGAAGAAAAATGGCACGAATTCATTATCATTTATTTATAAAATGGACAGATTGTAAAATGCAAATTCGGGTTGGAGGTGTTCCAGCCACCATGTCTGGAAATTGATATTGATAAAAATCGTAATTAATTGTTTTACAGTTTGGTAGATACGTGTCCGAAACTAAAATTCAAAACATTTACTTCAATAGCAATTTCGTACACAGTAGATATTATATATTTTCACAACCCTGTACTATCGGAAATTGGCGGATGGTAGCAAGTGTGTTTCTACCTTGAACAAAAATCAGGCCAAAATGAGCGGGAATTCAAATACGTATCTGCCACCCTTAAACATCACTGATAAAACATTTTAAGCCATTCAGGTCCTGAAAAAACTCTTTTGCGAAACTACTTAATATGCTGTAGTCTAATCATTTAATAGAAAGTAATACAGTCCTATTCCAAGTAAATTCAATCATGCTTGCAATAATTAAGCACTAAGCCATATCAGCTCCATTTATGCTACGCTCTCATGCTGCCAAGACGTAACGTATTGCGGCCAATTTGGCCACAATATCTGACATTATTACCGAATAATGCGGCCAAAAATGTTCACCCTCTTGTACCCTCTTTCTTGTAACTTTTCAGAATGCCACTTACAACGCTGCTGTTGTTCGTAAAGTTTTCATAGGAAAACAAATCTGAAAGGATTCTTTATCTTGGGGTCAGCCAATGGGAAAGTCATTTACTTGGAAAAAATATCGTATAAATTTCTGAATAGGTTCAGATCTCTATTTCTGGCTAAAACTGAGATATTATTTTAACTGTACTAAGATGAAGTGCTGATGGAATTACCTATTACTATTTTAGTTAAATACAAATTAGGCAATAATTTCCCCACGTGTGTTATTGCAAAAATTATGGTAACTTTTTTTGAAAGAATTGTCCGACTGGAATAAATAATACCTCACTGATATACGTAGTATTGAAATCAAATCTACTCTGCTTTCACTCCTTTCCCAGAGCGTCACTAGTTGTAAATAATTAAGACTGTCACACAGTTTCGTCAGTTTCGAATTCTGAGAAGGAAGTGTTTCTTTGCATCAAAGAATATGAATTAATTACAAAACTTAGTTTTAAATTTTGTGGAGCACGTTTACATTACAAGAGAGCATTGCAATGCTAACATTAACCTCTGTCAATGAAAGTGTTAGCAAACTCAAGGATGTTGGTATTTCCATAAAAGCTCTAGAAGTGTATTGAAACGTTCTCTTCTACAAGTGCCGCTAGAGACTCCATTCTTGAAAAGAGAGTCTGACATTCTTGCCAAATTCATCGCCCACGTTATCACACGGTTTTCTACCCAAGTCCTCTGTATTTCCTCTCACAGAGCTGTAAGAAGAGAAAGCTAGTAAGTAAACCCAAACCATAAGCCACAGACGAGAGAATGTGGTGACTGATATTGAGAATTAGATGAGGAGCATATCGCTAAAATCACTATTTCATCCCCAGCCGCTCATTTCATTTTACATGGGAACTCACAACGTAATAGAACCAGGCGGAACCACACCAAACCCGACCAGAACATCCATAGATCTTTTTAACGGATTCTATAAAGACAATAAAATATATAGACTCTCTCCAGGAATCAAATGGAATAAACTTAACTGCAGCATGGTCGCCTGCTTGTCTATTTCGATTCGAAAGAGAAACGGAAGTTTACTATTGCATACTTTAGTAGCACAAGTATTACTAGCACACACAAGATATATTCTCTGAATATATAGCATTCTCCCAGTATTCCAACTAAAGTAAGGCAACTCAACGACTTGGATCGCTGAACACTCACTACTACTGATATATGTGTATTCTATACTACATAATGTAATTTCTGAATTCTCTTTTAATAACATTTACTAATATAGCATTCTCACAGTAGTGATATATAGCTATGTAATACGAGCTACATACCTACATAGCTTTCAAAGGGATCCACAACTACCCAACCACCACCATTGTGCACACTTAATAAGTCCTTCGGCATTCGTGGCAATTATTTGCGCATATCTTTTGTCACGGCTCTTACGATTATTACAGTAACACACAATCCTTGTAATAGAAAGTGCTTGTGTCTCAGTTCTCTAAGTAACTAAGAGTATGGCATGTGTTGTAGTAGTAGCATTATGTACGTTTAAAAGCAATATAAACGGGAGCGGAGAGATATTTAAGAGCAAGGTTCTTCTTAGGAAGCACTACATCATCATACTACCTTTGGGGTTCCTATATAAAACTTGTGCATGGGAAACTGTAATATTGTAATGTATATACAGACATATTATTATTGCAGATATGCGAAGAGTCATTCTGGTAATAGTACTTGTCTGAATGTAATGGTGGCAATAAGAAGGTTCTGTTTCCGTGTAGTGAGTATATAAGTGCAGAGGTACGTCTTAAATATATCCTGTTTGAGACTGAAAACTGCACGATGGCCATCATCATATAAATATAGTGCATCGCTATTACCACTGCACTAGAGACGAGCAGGTTACAAAACACCGAGACAGAACTACCTTGCTTTCCCTTGCATTGCTGCACTATGTATACTACATGACTAGGACACATCCACAATTTCCACACTTTGATGGTAAGTGCGGAGGCAAGGACAATATAACACAGAATAAAGTCGACTCTTGATAAAGCCATAATAAAGCGCTGTATAAATCTACGAATGGCAGGGATAATGCTATTAATCCGTACAAAGTTACTGTAGTATGAGTTTTGTAGTGGTACATATTATACTGCGAGCAATAAATGCATTTCACAGTTGCTGTGTGTTGTAGTACTAATATTAGTAGTATGTGTTTAAGTTTAGAGCGTTGAATTATAGTGGTGTAGACGACGACCCAGTTTGAGGTTGGTGTGTGGTTATGTGGAAGAATACTATCATTACACGCGACGAACAAAGATCCAGATGACATAAGTTGAGTAAACGTACGTTATGTTATTACGTGAGCCATTATTTAGATTAGGGGAGGACTATGAAATGGCTGGGTATTACAAATACACTAGGTGGGTGAAGTACTGCTTACAATACATGCAGGGTATAATATTAGTACATTACCTACATTACATACAAGTATAATACCTTTTGACTGTATTTTATTTTATGTGTATGTGGAGTAATTTTAGAGAGAGATAGAGAGAGAGAGAGAGTGATACACAGACATTATTATTGTGGTTTTGGAACTTACAAGATCAGCGAGTGCAGCTGCTGCAGCATTTTCTTTTTCCTCTGCTTTTTTCTCTTTGAGTGTTTTGAGAAAACCCCATTTACTACCTAGCCCTCCAGGACCTAATTTCATTTCTTCGGTCATAGCCTCATCGTCTACAGAAACAGAGGGCTCGGATATTTTAGCCGGTTTAGTGTCATTTTCATTAGACATACTGCCACGAGAGGAAGAATTTTGTTCTCCGCCAATAAATGCAGACAGTCCTGCATCGATCGATCCTACTTTATTCTCATCGCTACCAAATTTCTTGAGTTCTGACATGGAGAGCATATCTAGTAATTTTCGTGATATAGACATAGAGCTTTGAGTGGATTCCCTTCTACTAACAAGAGTTGGTGTGCCAGTTCCAGTGCCTGGGCCTGTGCCCGGACCAGAAAGCTCAGGCAAATCACCAGGCTCATCATCTTCGTCTTGATCTTCATAATATTTCTCTTCTTCCTCCATCGCTTCCCCTCTTTCATCTTCATATTCCTCATCTTCCCTCTCCTTTTCTTCTTCTTTTCGAACTTCCGCAACGATTCTTTCCTTTCCGACTTGCATTTCGTCATCATCAATATCAAAACTTTCTTGTGGGGTATCAGGACCACTTGTTTCCCCTGAGCCGGAACCTTGATCTTTCTCCCGCTCATCAAATTTTCCCTCAGAGTGCCAAACATTGTCTCCGGGTGAGGAAGACGAAGGAAGACTAACTGATGGACGTTCATCAACAGTTCTTGAACTCCCACCGCTATGAAATGCAGATTCAGTGCTTCGGAGACTTATAGAGTCTTGATGTTGATATCCTTGCTGCTGCTGTTTCTTTGCTTCAATGCCTATTCTTAAACCTATCTCAGCTGGAGGTGGTTCAATCATTGATCCGAAATCACCAGAGCCACGACCAGAGTCACGGTCTCTTTCTCTCATTTGCTGCTCTGACTGTTTCCAAATGGATGCACAGCTGTCGTGTTCATTGTCCGGGTCGTAATCCTCATGAGAGTTCGTTCTGCGTCTTGAGACATAACCCAAAGGCTCGTCTGCCATCGAATCATCCCGATTTATTAACCGGGGCATTTTTGTAATAGAAAGTCTTCTTTCTCTTGGAGATACTTGACTCAAATCACCTTGTTTCACGGAAATTCCTTTCGCAGTTTCACCACCCGTAGTGGCAGTAATGCCTCCTGCTTTGCCTTGTTGCTCATCCTCCGCTATTACAGAGTCTGATGCGGCTTTAAATAACAATTCTTGTAGAACTAAGTTCATTCTTTCTTTCATATCCACCGTTGGTGCAGTAGGTACTTGTGGAAATTGAGACTGGTAATAGGGAAAGTCATCCCCGGTAGTTCCTGTAGTGTGAGAATAAGTATGAAATCGTTGGGAGTTGGCCATAGACGTTATTGTTGTGGCTCCACTGGGTTGTGACTCAATCGCTGCAATTTGCTGTCTCTCCAGTTCCTCCAACTTTCTCAATTCGTATTTGTACCATTCGTCCTCACTGTCAATACTCTCTTCAGTGCTTTGTCTTCTTGAGGAAACTCGAGAGCTTCGATACGAATGAGTACTTCTTGTGTCCTCCTCTTCTGACAAAGTTCGCTGCGAGGGTAAATCAAGTCGGATTTTATTCGAAGAGTGTTTAGTTGCACTATCTGAAGAACTTCCCATGTCTGTCTCACCGAAGGATTTATTCGATTGAGTGTACAACTTTTGAGTATTATGCTGTTGTTGTTGGTGTACAGTGCGGAATGTTGAAAAGGTAGCAGTTTGAGCTGATGGTGAGGTGGAATGACTTCCTGGCGAGACGAGTGTCACTGGCATTGCACTTGATATAGGAATAGACACAGGAGATGTACCTAAGCTTCTTGCTGAGCCATCAGCACTTTTCACATCAGACTCGTCATAGTCATCTGGAACCATCATCACAACAGGAGGAACTTTGATGGACGAAGGATATTCTGTAGTCATTACAATAGGAGGCTCACTCGTTTCACAAATAGGAATTGTAGTAGTCATGGAGGATGAAGATGATGGAAGTCTCTCCACCTCTGTTGTTGGTGGTGTGGAAGTTGTCGTTGAAATTTGACCCATTGTGGCAAAAGCAAAAGTTGGAGCAGGTGAAGTCATGGCATCAGTTTCCGCAGACATTTCCTCTGAATAACTATCATGATATTCTTTCTGTTCTGGCTTCTTTGTTTCCACCGGAAATCTTTCGATTTCATCGTAAGGCGCTTCAGTACTCTTTTTACGTATTGGTATTGGCACTTGAGATTCTGGCTCGCGACCAGATATATCCATTATCCCCGAACTAGTAGCTGTGATAGTTGTAGTGGTAATAGTTGTCGTAGTTGTGTCTAGTTCTAATTCTGACCGGGGCTCAGTAATATCCGCAACCCCATTACTATAATTATAATCTTCTTTACCTAAACACACTTCCGTTTCATTTTCTGTCTCTAATTCACTGTCACTTCGCACAGAGCCGTATTGCGGGGGAGGTGGTCGAGGGGGAGGTAAAGAATTGGCTCTGACCACAGTCGGAAAATGCCTACTGCTCCCGTTTCCGTGGCCATTTCCATTAAGAGCGATTTTTTGTCGGTATTTCCCCACAGCTCGAGAAGCAGCAAATTCCATGCCGGATGGTTGAGCAGGAGAAAATTTCAACATTGGATCGCCATTCGTTGGAGATGCTAATGGAGACATTTGACCCTCTTCCGGAGCAACTTGATCACTTATACTTGTGTTATCAACGGAGGGGAGTCGTTTCACTTCGGCCATTGTAGGGAACAGACCTTGAGCCAAATCAGGCAATCTATCTAATTCACTTTCAGTCTCGGTGCCTGAGCCCTCAGACATTGTCCGGCGAATGGATGAAGATTTGACGCGGGGAAATAAGCTCGACTCGCTCTGATCACTTTCACTAGCTTCATACGAGCGACCACGAGGACCGGTTGGACCACTAGATTTCATTCCTCTCCCAGCCCTACCTGTCGTTCCATAAACCTCAGCAGCGGATTTCGGACGATAATACTTTCCTTTGTAATGTTCTGACTCGGATGCTTCCGAATCTTCAGACTGACTACTCCATTTTCTCGCTTTATGGAGCAATCCTGATATATTTGAAACGATCGACATTGAGTGTCTCTTTTTCTTGCGAGTTGTTGTCGTTGTGCCAGAGGCAGTGGTGGAGGAAGAGCTTTGTACCTGTTTGGGTATCGGTTTTGCAGGACGTGGTTGTTGTTTTTGAATATCTGGCTCTTGGTCTTGATCAGGCAATGAGTGAGACCGTTCTTTTCTTGGTAAAGTCAGGTGTAAATCCTGTTGCAACCAAGTGCCCACAGAATTCATTGCTGATTTTAAGCTCGCACTTCGTTTGGGTTTGCTTTTCCGCCCTGTAGTACTGCTTCCTCTGTCACTTCCTTCGGATTTCTCCGAAAGTGAGGAGGGAGCAGCCGACGCATTAGCACTAATGGATACATAACCAGCTCGGGATTGTATATAACCACTTGGCAGTCCTTGTGAGTAATAATGTTGCTCTCGTAATTCATATGAAGGAACGGGAGCTACTGTGATATTTGTATCAGCCATTGACGCGGCATAGTGTGCTTGAGCCATGGCCATTTCGTGAGAATATGGTTGATGTGATTGTATGGGGTGGGGATGGGAATGATGGGGAAGATATGATTCTCTTGCTGGGAAACTGTTCTCATAATTTCCATTTCCTGGGGGAGAGACTGCAGAGGCTCCCGCAGAAACCAAAATTGTCTGCATGGATTTCAAAGAGCCGGTTAAATTTTCATGTTTTCGGTGCATTTCTTCAATTGGACTGGGAGTTCGACGAGTGACATGAGGAATAAATGTGTGATGGGATTGTTGGACGTGTGGCTGTGTTTGCTGCTGAGTCCATTTCAATTCCCCGGGTTCCGTGACTAAATACGACGGATTTTCATAGCAAGCCGTTTTACTTGGGAAGTAACCAGGCGAAATTGAAGGCTGACCAAGCATGGCTCTTTGGTGATAATAACTTCTGCTACTGATTTCTCTATCTAGCATTTCACGCTCTCGCTCTCGTTGCTGCTCCAATTCGTATGTAGCAGGATTATAGTGATATCTTGCATAAGCTTGCGATTTAGCTCTAGAGTGTGAATGAGTATGCTCCCGTCGACTATATGTACTAGAATCGTCCGAATCGCTTCCCGGGAAGGAAGTGCGAGGTTTCGAAGATGGATCGAGGTAATAATTAGAAATAGTAACATTTGCACTTGGAGGAATTGCCGATGCTGGGCGACCATCTCCATGACTTCTTCCTAGGTAGGGGGATGCGGATGGAGGATGAATGTTCATTTCCATTCCCGCTGATGCAGCCGCAGCAGCTTGAGCATAGCTATTGTTTTTATATAAAGTGTCCAGTCCAATTGTAGCGGAAGCGGTAGGTGGGGCAGAGCCCGGGCCAGTAATTAAGTCACGTTCTCGAGCTATGGCCATTGCAGCCAAGTCTTGTCTAAGAATCTCCATGTCGTTTTTCGCGTCATATTTTGAACTCAAATTGGGAGACGCGGCAGGCCTAGTGAGATTACTGCTGGACAAAAAATTAGACGCGGTTAGGTCGGGGGAAAAGTCTATAGCGGGATAGCCCGTGAGTTGAGAACACTGTTCGAGCAAATGTTGCTGCAATTTCTGTTGTTGTTCTTCGAGCTGCTGCTCATCGTAATGAGACAGTGTCAGATTTCCCATGGCTGTTGATACAGATCCCATTGTTACGTCAGGCAGAGTGCCGTCCGACTCTCCAAGCTCGCTGGAACGTAATTGGGATTCTGCTTGTGTCTGGAATGGTGAACGAAGGGAAGACGGAATAGGACCCAATTGTGCGGATTGTGCTTGATGCAAATGAAGGTGTTGTTGTGCGACAGCAGAAGCAGCAGCTGCTGATCCTGTAGTGTAGCGTGAAGGACTTGTTGAGGATTTTTCAAGGTTCGACCAACTCAATTCCGACACTCCAGAATCGGATTTCGTATGCATTAATGAAGAGATTGCAGATGATATCGGAGGTTTTGGGGAGCGAGGGCTGGGTCGAATATTTACACTATCGTGGTGCATTCCACTAGGCAAACTTGTGTCAAGTCCAGTTGGAGTTTTTCTCATTGGAGTCGACATGGACACAGAAAGATCATTCATTGGGGAATAGTCGGGATGAGGACTGATGCGAGGACTATGACTATGAGATATACTCGGTTTTTGTAATCCGACTACATTTTCCCGTCCTAGGAGTAGTTCGTGTGAATCTCGATATCGATTTGAATTAATGATGTCAGCCGCAGGAGAGGAGGAATCGGAGAACAATAATGAAGCTCTCGGACTTTGTCGTCGTGGACTTTGAGATTTCGGACTGTACTTTGGACTTGATATTTTACTAGGGCTCTTTGACGGGCTGATAGTACTAGAGCCGGGTAGGGTGACGTTATCGTAAGGACTGTAAGGACGTGGCAATGGGCTTACAGGCCGTCCACTTAAATACCCATCTTGTCGAGTTCGGAGGGAGGCACTAGCTATAGAACTATTACTCCCAACTCTGTCGGTTGAAAATAGGGCGGTTGGAGACGAGGCTAACATTGTCGACAACTGTCCACCTGCAGGGCGATCATAAATGGAGGACGTCATTGATAACGACATTCTGGCCAAAGAGTCATAATTTGTACCGAGAAGCCCATCCGTCTCTCCTCCACCCCCACCTCCTCCGCCACCATCCATGGAGAGCCTTGAACTGGGCCGATATGGTGAAGTTCTGCCTGAGCCGCCCGAAGTTGCGGATCTCAAGGCTTCGCGTAATTCTTGATTAACTAAGTAGTCATTATAGGATGAGGATGTGAGTCGACTACTACTTGGTGATATGGCTCTGGCACTAGAAATCATGCTACTACTATTGGAATGATTCGAGCCCAAGTCCATAGGAAGTGGACTGGAACTACTAAGTCTTGAGCATTGGAACATCAATTCGTTAGTTTCGTTTGGGGGCGTGGAAGTTGAGGGTGGAGGAGCTGTTGTGGAACTCATTTTAATTTCATAGTCTCCCGAATCGGATTCTAAATATAGTAAACGCAGTGACTCTTCGAGAGTACTGCGTGATTTATTTCGTTGAGAACGTGTTGGCTTGGATTTTCTTTGAGGAGACTCTCTCAAAGTGGAATTGGAATCCTTAAGAAGAATATTTGATGAGGAGGGATATTGTTGTTGTTGTAAGTTTGAAGGGGAGTCGGAAAGATTATTGGATTGTGCACTTCGATGCATGAGAGCACTCGTCGTTCCGTTTCTTGTATCAATGTCTCGGGCCTCTAAGGAACTCATACTTGTGAGCTGTTCCAAGTCTTTATCACTAACACTCGGGGAACCTTGGGCCCCTCGGTAGTCTTTGTAATCTTTTGCACTGAAAACATTTTGACAATCCTCTTCTAGCACATCATCAAGTTTTTGAACTAACTTTTGCACCTCTAAGCTTGCTTTAAGAGCCTCCGCCTTTTCATCAGATAGAGATTTTTCAATTTCACTATTGCTCCTCTCACCTTCACTTTTATCTAATACGATAGAGCGAGTCTCCTTGAAATAATCGCCAGTAGTCCGCTTATCCGTTTCAACGACTTCATTCATTACTTTAGTGTTGCCAGTGCTTAAATTACTCGACTCGCTCTGTTCTTTGGTAATATCTCCTGCTCCCGGTGGAGAAGTTGAGCCGACTTTCTCCATTAAGTCAGCATCCTCTTCCCAAATGAGAGACAATTCTTGCTCACCCACAGAAACTATCCCACTATCCCGATGAGCAACATTCAAACTTCTGTAAAATGCTTCATCGGGAACTCTTGATGTTCTGCCACCAGACCCGCCCATTCTACCTCCACCTGAGCCGCCGTCTTTTGAAAAACTGTTGGGTCCTCTTCCTCCTAAACTGCTTCCAGCACCACCACCACCTCCTCCTCCTCGGTCGTTATCTCCATCCCGCCTTTTGTCTCGGTTCTCATTTGCATTTATACTGTCGGAAGGTTTTTCCTCCTCTTTTTCTTCCCCGTCACCTTCCTCAACTTGCTCAGCCATCATTTTCGTTATAATGGCCTGCTGTTGTGTTAACAAAGCTTCTGCTTTCTCCATTCGGTTCCACATGACAACGTATTCTTGAGACAAGAGATCTAAGGCTTTCCATGCGTAGCGAAGCTCCGTTTCAAGCACAGACAGTCGAGTGCCCAATTTTTCCATATAATCTGACAAAAGGCCATCCGCATTTTCAACTGCGTTTTCTTGACTCCCCAAACTACTCGTTGTTCCTGACGTGGCGGCATTTGAACCAGGTGCTGAAGTTGACAATGGTGCACCACCACCACCAGATTCACTTCCAGATTCTCCGCCACCACCTCCGCCTCCACTAGCCCCGATCACGTTAGTTGCACGATTAGCACCATTACTCAATTCATCCATTTTTGAATTGCCCTTACACGTGCTTATCGATTCACTTTCTTTACTATTGTACTCTCCTCTACTACAACTATTCTCAGACAGATTCGTAAGACGCCAAACGATTGGCTCCAACTCAGGCAACGACAACGGAGGCTCATTGATATTTCACAAATCTTGAGAAGAAATCTTGACTATTTGTATTGCTACGTATATCAGAGAGGATATTCGGAATTAATTATTAACACGAGATGAATGTACTGAAAAAGACGTGTGTAGTCTTTTCATTCCTTATACTTTGTTCACAGTTCGACTCATAGTAAGAAAAGTTGTGGAGAATTTCTCGGTTGTATTTGCTATGTATATTTTTCCATTTCCACAATCCCCGGCCCCAACATACACTGCCATCCATTCCGAACTTGATTCAATTAGTGGTGCGGTGGATGTGTTGTGTGAGGGGAGCCAGAATGACCAAGACAATGAACTTAACTGTCAAACGAAAGAATTTCTCAAAATATTTCTTCTTCACCAGAAAGAACACATTTTCTTGCTGATCTACCAGTAGACTCGAGTTGGTTGTCCAAATAGTTTTCGAAGAGCGACAGTAATTTTCTTTTCCTATTCGTATCAACATTTATTTCATTCAAGACATGGGGGAAACCTTTCTCCACTCACAATTGTAGTGGATGCAGCAGTACATACATACGATCTCAGTTTTCCCTTCGCAATAATATTAGTACATGTGTTGTTGTATCCGTTGTAGCTGATTTGTAACTGTATAGTCGTCCTACCGTTATATTCACAAACTTGTGTTTCAAAATGTTCCATCGTGTCAGTTCATATTATTTATATATAGGTATTGCACTACATTTTCTTAGCATTCGAAGAACAGGGGCTTCTATGTACGTATTATATTAGGAATAGTACCTTGCTGTGTTTAACACAGTGCTACTAGAGTAGTAGTAGTAGGAACAAATAAGTGTAGTAAATGTGAGGTACATGTTGCAATGTAAGTTGTAGTCGAGAGCTGAAAACCGAAGGGCTTTTGTAGTAGTAGTAGTATGTATGTAGTACGAGTAGGATGTTGTATTTTTCGCCTCTTCTGCACTTGGGCTCGTTTCCGTTCCCTAAGGTAGAGAGGAGAAGACGTGCCATCATTACAAACTAGAAAAGAAATACCTACTGAATAGTACTAGATGACTAGATCCTTCTATACAATATATCTGTGCATACGAGCTCGTCGACTCTAATAAAATATACTAGTCAACTCGACTTTTTTCAGCGTCTCTCCTTCTATTGCCTACCTACACCTATGTATACTCATATTCTTAGACCAAGTAACATACTGCGTGGTGTAACTCTAGAAAAATTCCTACTGGGTATGTGAAAGAAACTTTAGTTTTCGTTGCTTACTCGATGTCTATTGAACAAGCCGAGGGAACATTCATTGATTATCTTATTTTCTGCCTGTTTTCTCCCAACACTAACAATCAGGTTTCACAGATCCTTTTTACTTTCTTTTCCCACATTTCCAACTTGACAAATACAACATTTTTCATTAAATTACATTTCATTAGTCCACATTAATACAAATGGTCATGGTCACGGTGTTTTTCATAATCAACATTCTAACAGCAAAGGAAATATAGGTATCACCATTTTAATGTATATTTTCGTAGTATACCGTAGCTACTTAGTTTAGCAAAAGCATTTCTCAGAATGGGTCATGCTTTGTTTAACAATGTGAATGCAAAATTATCTCTATTCTAAGAAACGCAGTCTAAATACCTTGACATTTGTCCTTCAATCGCTTTAGGACAATTTCACATTTAAATTCTACCAGCAATAATGCAAACCAATTTTTCTTTTAAATAGTTAACCCAGTTGACACACTTCGGTGTTTACACAGTGCTTATAGGGATTATTTCGATTTTTGGTACATTGGCTTACGAGACATTTTATACACTGTAGTAACTGTAGTAGTACCTAGAGATAATATTTATTATATCCCGTTTTTTTACATTTTTTATCATACGATATCATTTTTATTTCACATCTCTCAAATAGCAGTCTACTCACGAAAAGTTCGTTTGAAAACCCGTAGATAACACGATTTCATTTTTATTTCCACTGAATACAAAACGTACCTAAGGAAATCCTTGTATAAACACGTAGTCTAGCCAAATACGGGTTCGTCACCTTTCATTCCTAAAATACGAAAGTCAACCACAGGCAATTGATTTCTAGTCACTTTTGGGTTTCAACACAGACTTATTACAACTACCAACAACCAACCATCTGTGTGGTTGTATAGGCATAGGCATAAATGTATAATGGTTAGTATAGTAGGTATAGTAGGTGTACAGTGTGCGACATTTATTGATTGCTGTAAATACATGAGACGTGAAAGATAGAGAGTGTAGTATGTATACATATCTTGCATCTTTATATAATTCATTGGGTTCAGCACAGTGTTGGAAAATATAATTAACAATGCACATACAAATGCATGAACTAAGGGAAAGCCACTGTGGGAGGTCCAATCCATTACTTTATACAAAATCTAGAAACAACGTGAGGCTCTCTGAAAATGTAGCAGACTACTCGCAGCTCAGTCAAACATAGACGGAGAAAGTTGTCACGACCTGCCGGAGCACGCAAAAGTCAAAGAGAAATTTCCTTGGCTTATTCTACTTTTGGAAACGTGTTGTCTACGCAATTCTTCAAAGACATATCTAAGTAAGTTTTTCTCCAGCTATCCATCTCATTTACTTTTGTATCAAACAAAGACTTGCGAATCTATTCAAGCTTTACCTTCTGCTTGTGCTACACAGGGACATGTGACAAATGCTGTTCATTATACACTGAACCTGTGTACATAGGAACTAGTGTAAGAAAATAATAAGAACAAATGAAAATAATTTGCAAGAAATAAAATATGCACAGCAGCAACTAGCATTAATCATCTAAGTGATTACAGTTAATGAATTACAAGGCAAATGCTTTTCCATTTGTTTTTACATGTACTTTATTGGAGCATTCCCTGAATAGCAAAGCAAGACATGTAATATCCTTTCTTGATAACCATAACCAGTTTCATGTATATAAATAGGTTTCCGTGAGTGTGCTTTTAAATTTTGGACATAAATACGTATATAACATTCTCTTGCAGAGAAGCAAAGAAATCGTTGTTAGTTTCCTTTTATTTCAGTATATCCTTTTATAGATTTACAAATTCTACCAAGAAAACAAACGTTATGGTTTCATGTGTTATAAAGGTAGCCATTTCGATTAATAGTGGAAAAAAACATTTTGCGCAGTCATCGTTTGCTCTACATGTGTTTTTGCTGTTATTTACAATCGTTAAAGATATGACCTTGTCTAGTTATGGTAAATTGAGCCCATAAGTGACGCATAAGAGCAGAGCAGGCTTAAAATTGGAATAAATAGGCCAGAAAACTTTTGCATCACGCAGAAAACTACAACAAATAAACGAGATGAGAGTGAAATGAAAATAAAAGCAACTGCTTCAGACACTGCTTCAGACACTACAGTAAAATCAGCAACACACATATACTACTCGACTGAATGCATTGCATAGTACTGGAGAGAATAAGTGGAGTGTAATAACGTTAGTCCTATGTACTATGTACCACCACACAATCCCTCAGTTTACTGACAACAAAACTTTAACGAAGTCTAAGTCCCTGGAAAAATTGAGCATGCGACACGTTGTGTAAGTATATGGTCACCAAAAAACCCTGGATTGAAAGTCTG